>JAADVW010000040.1:0-95065 GCA_023335875.1 Elongisporangium prolatum
AAATTATTATGAATTGATTCGACTGGAATACTGCACAATAGTGACGATAGAAAATGTAACTAGAACGAGGCAATCGAAGAACGTGTACTCGTTTTGGAACCATCGAATTCCAAGCTTCTACGAGGGAGAGAGGGCAAATGAGATCGCACAGCACAATACATCCGCCCTGGTGTTGGATCTACCAGTAAGATCGTTTGAATGTGAAGGCAAACAAGGATACCGGTAATTGTACCGGTTTGATAGCCGCATGAAAAAAGCTGCCCCTTCAACACGAAGCCGTTTTTCGCCATCGTATCCTGCATAACAGTGGGATCACATGGAGGGTAGGTAAACCTAATGCTGCATAATAGCGCAGGTGGGACATCATAAGGCACCTCTAAAGCTGTATCAAACAGGAAATGGTGAAGAAGGCGAGGTATTTTTGCGTGCACGGGCTGTTCGGACGCTTGACCTGTAGAGATTTTTTTTGAAAATATCCAAACATGGTGATGAGAAGATTTGACCATACTTAGGTCAATATAAAAAACGCCAGTTTCGCAATCAAATGATGTGTGCTCAAGGGATTTGGTTGCGTTTTTGTGTTCTCATCACTGACCAGGATCATGCAGCATAAACAATATTAAAAGAATAAACTGCATATGCAACACAGAAAAGCACTTGAGAAAAGTATGCTATCCGATCGAGGTCCGCTGGCGCTTCCGGGAGATGGACGAGCAGAAGAGGTTGTTTGCGAGCTCTCCTTCGTTCGATATGCGGATTGTGTGGGTCACGGTAGAAGGAATCGCCCTGCCATTCTTCCACTCATCGTGCCACACGTCAAAACACGACATCATCACCCCGCGCACTTCTCGTTGGGGACTGAGGCACAAGAAAACCTCTCCTCCATCTTCACAGCCATTACAAAAATACGTGGTCGTATTTGCTCGCTTCTTCCCTTCACAGAGCAGCAAGCAGACCTTGCAAGTCGGCTGGCGTCTCTTCGGCTGAGAGGATTCGTTGAGCCAAAGGTTGGTCTGCACAGGCTTGTGTCCGTCGCTGGGCGTTACCGGTGGAGCAGCAGTCGGAGGATGTTCGGATTGCTCTTGAACAAAGGTGTTTCTTGCATACATATCTGACGCGTTGAGTCCGCAGAGATTACGGATTAGGCGCTTCAGGTACTTCACGTGCGTCAGTGGCGTTGTCGACTTGCTTGCGCGGTAGGCTTTGTGCACAATAGCCATATCCACCAATCCCAAAAACAAGGACTTGTAATACTTTCGAAAGGTCACTGCTCGCTGAAGCGAATAGCGCTGAAGCCGCAGTTGATCATGTACGTCCACGCCCCCCATAAACTGGTGATAATCCTTTACAAAGCGAGGGCAAGGTACTTCATGCTGAGTGCCAGTGCGATCTCTCTGCGCGACCCTATCAATTTCAGCGCTACTACCCACAGCAAGAAAGTGAACCGGCTTGCTATCCATCCAAGACGTAGCGTCATATGCGGAACGTTCTTGGATGTGGCCATCTTGAACTCTCCGCGCTGAACACGATCTGGTCGTTTCTTGCGCTTGCCAATTACATCTTTGCAAAATCCAAGGCGTGTAGTCACGATCGTTCCAATACTATAAAACCCCATGAGCAGTAGCTGAATAGCCAGAGCAACAAAAGTATAGAAGCGGTCCATGACGACGACTCGCATTCCTTTTCGAGGCTCATCACCAAAACCTGCCTTGAGGTTACGGACCACGGCTGCTGGACCAGTCTTGTTGTCACCCACAAACGTGTCACTAGCGTGCTGCTTTTTACGGGAATACACTTCAAACCTTAATATATGCAGCATAGTAAAGATGCATAATTTCAGTCAAACCTGCATAAGACTGCATACCAAACAATAATCCAAAAGTACCTGACGCAGTAAGCTGTGACAGCGCTGCAAAGTATAAACAACTTGGTTCCCCACTTTCGGGCTTATCCTTCATGTAAACCCACATTTTATTGAAACTAGAGCGAGAAGGCAACATGGCCTCATCGAAAGACAGCTCTGCGGGCGGCACGTAGCCTTTTCTGAATGTCTGCTGCAGCACATGCACAACTTTGCGGATCTTCCATGCGCGATCTGTAGCAGCCCGTGGGTCTTGGTTGTTATTGAAGTGCAGGGTGCGCGAAATATCCATGAACCTGTCCCGTACCATGAACTTCCCGAAAGATTCAGGCGAGATACCACCATCGTCCTTCGTTGACCAGTGGTAGGCCAATTTCTCTCTGTTTGGCGCAATAGTTCGGGAGATCAGCAAACCTATGTACGTGCAGAGATCATGAGCCATGATCGGAGCCATGGAATGCAACTTTTGGCGAACGTCACTCTTCGTGCGGACTTGTATATTGGGGTCACGGATTTTTGCGTTTGGTCATGCGTTTGAAACAATCATCCACTCGAGCATCCAACTGTTGGTAGTGATATTCGGTACAGCAAGCGGCAATAAATTGCCACAGGTTGACAGGCATCAATAAAAAATTGAGCTAGTGGCGACGCGCCATAGCGCATCGCACTGGCTGATGGCCCTGAATAGCGATCGCGCAAACCAGGGTAGCCGCCGCTTGATTCTACTGGTTCGTATGGCTCATTTAGGTGCTCATGAATATCAGGCTCAAAAACTTGACTCCATCCCGTAGTACTCATATCTCGTAGAACGGAGTCGGTCAGATTGCCAGCCAATGTTTGTTCATCGCCACCAAATGCACGCAAAAAATCACCAGCAAACACAGTCTCTTTGTCTGCGTCCTCATCATCCTCACATTCATTACTTTGGATACCAGACATTTCAAGTTCCCAGGGCTCGGCAGCATCATCGTCGAGATCATCCTTTCGAGATTCGTCACCAGAGTCAAGGCAGCCATATTCAGTTTCATTTTCACCAATTTTATTCAGATTATCATCGAGACCGCTCAAAATTGCATCATCAGCGTCCGTGGCCGGACCAGCCTGGCTGTCAGTGCTGGGATGCACACTGGATAAGTCATCGGAATTCTCGCTCAGATCTTCATCGTCAACACCGGCTTCCGCGATGCGGTTTGTCATCATCCGCATCGCTATCATCCTCTTCCTCCTCATCTGGGGCAAAACGACCGCCAGATTCACTGCGTTCCGATTCATCACCTGACCAGATATGCAGTATTTAAATGCAATTTAGTAATATGCGGTTATGATAAACTGCATAATACAGCACGCCCACGGACCTGATGATATCGCGATAGCACTGCTTGGAGTCGGGCTGGTAGCCTTGTTTTGATACGGAGCAGTGGCACTGGTTGAGACGGATCAATCGCACTTTTCGGGGGCGAACGAAATTCTACAACGGTATGCAGCTGTCAGTCTGACCGTAAACTGCATAACACTTCCATCAGCCACTATAGCATACCTGCTGAGACAGCTGCCGTACTGCCGTGCTATTCGTCGCTCAATGAGATCGTGCCGACGTCTCTTTCCGCAGGCAATACAGAATCTTCGACTACTAGATTTGTGCTTAGCGCTTCGGTCTGGATCCTCTCGCTTCTGGACACACTTTCATCCACGACTTCGGTCAAAACAGCAGTAACCGCCAAAATGACGAGGCTTTCGACTCTGACGTCGGTAGAAGCTACAGATGACAGAGTATTCATATCGTATTAGTTATCGATCCAAACACGATTGCTCCGGTAACATACCATGGTCGGAATCGGCGGGTGCCCAGACGCGCACGCTTCGTTTTGAGGGGTTCTCTGTAAGAAGAAAACACTTGTTCAATTTGTTGGCTCCTAACACACAATTACACAGCTCTACACCACTTACCATTGGTGTAGAATTCCAGAAGCGCTTCCTCCCTAATGAAGTAATCGACGCCGTCTTTTCCGTTCGGGTTTCCGCCAGGACGAACGTACCGCCATCCCGTCTGCATGGAGCGCGCAGAGGGCTTCTTCGACGTCCGTCCGTTGCTGCGCAGCTCCTTCCAGACGCTTGCAAACTCCAGCGTGCCTTCTCCGTCAACGTGGCGGAGAACCTTGCCGCGTTGTCGCATGGTTACCATGACGTTGCTCCCCCCCGCTGTCGATTTGCACCAGCAAATGCTTTGGACCAGCGCGGTCTGCTTGGCCATGATTCGGATGCGCACGTGCTGCGAGATTCACCCAGTCCATCTCCTGGAGCTGACACAGCTCGATGTGGAGCTCCTTCAAGAACTGCACGTGCGATACCTTCTGAGTAGTTCCCTTTGCCGCCTTGTACACAATGAACGCGTTCACAATCTCGATGTCAATCAGCCCCAAGAAGAGCGACTTGTAGTACTTGCAGAACTTGAGCGAGAGCTGCAAAGAGTATCTGGAAAATACAGGATACAATCGAACACGTCAGACATCACACAGCGGAAAATACAGGATAAAAAGACTTGCCTTTGTAAACGTAGCTGGTCATGTAAATCGACACCGCCCATGAAGGTCTGGTAATCTGTCAAGACGCGTGGACACGGGACTTCAGATAGCTCTCCAGTCTTCTCTCGCCAAGCGACACGTTCAAAACCTGGATTTCCGCCCACACAGAGCATGTGCACAGGCTTGTTATCCCACCACGAGATTGCCTTCATGGCCGGAAGCTCTGGGAAGTGGCGACTTGGTAAGTTCCACGCGTAATCTCAGCCGGCTGCTTCGTGCACTTATCGATAATAGCCTTGCCGAAACCGACGCGATTCGTCATGATCACTGCCGATACTGTAGAATCCGCGCGAGACATGTTGTAGGCCCAACGAGACAGAGGTGTAAAAGCGATCGGTGACGACGAGTCGTTTCTCCTGGAACGGCTGTGCGCCAAATACCATCTCAAGGTTTCGAACCATCGCAGCGGGACCAGATTTGTAGTCATTACATCATCAGCCGCTTGCATTTGCTTTTTGCCACAATACACCTCCAATCTGGAAATACAGGATAACAAATGGTTAGCGATCCAGTCGATACAAGATAAGCGGACTTTGGAGCCAATAAATGCGCACACCATGATGGCATGCACACACTTGGGACGCACCTGATGCAATACGGTCGTCGCGCAGCAAAGCATGAAAAGTTTCGTGCCCCACTTGTATGGCTTATCCTGTATGTAGACTCGCATCTTGTTGAAGCTCGATCGCGATGGCAGCATCGCCTCGCCGAAGAACAGGAATGGCGGCATTGTAAATCCATCCACAAAGCGAGCTTGTAGAGCGTCGACGACGGGGCGAATCTTCCATGCTCGGTCCGTTGCTGCTCGTGGGTCGCTGTTTGCACTAAAGTGGAGGTTTTGAGCAATATAAGCAAGGCGATCGCGAACCATGAATCGGCCAAAGCACCCGCGAGAGATCGCGCCTTCGTCAGTGGTCTTCCTGTGGTGAGAAAAACGCTCTTTGTTTGGGGCAATGGCCCGCGCAATGAGTAATCCAATGAACTGGCACAGCTTACGACCCCTCACGGGGCGAACACTCGTCAGACGACCACGTAATTCTTCCACGGACTTGGGCTTGTATGAAGGGTTCTTGTGAGCTCGCTTCTCTTGGCTGGTTCGCTGTTCTTCGACTCAGACTGCGATTATATCACTTGCGTAGTCGTTTGTCTCTTTGGCAACATCATCCCACATATCTGGAGTCAGGAAACGTAGAAAACCACCAAGAGGGATGTAGTGGCCTTCAGTGCTTCCACGGACAGGCCATGGGCTCCAACGTACAGACCCGGGTACTCGCGTGGCAGATCCTTATTTGGGCGTGGTGTGTACGGCTCTTGCAAATGTTCTTCAGCGTCGTACGATACAGGTTGAAACCGCCGCATCGCCGTCAGGATATCTTGTCCAATACAGCCCGCTGCAACTTGGTGTAAACCACCACTTGTGCGGAGAAAATTTGGCATGGAATGCGAGATCTTCTGCCGTCACATCAAACGCGTCGTCTTCATCGTCACCTTGCGAGGATGTAGACGATTCTTGGTCGCTTTGGGTTGTCGAGAAAATCGACTCCCTCATCGCTGGACTCAAGTGCGACGTAGTCATCCGAGCTATCGTTTGCCTGGTGATAATTTGCATCTACATCTGCAAGTAAGATAGATAACGGATAATAGAAATCAGTATCATTCGCATATCCTGGATTTCCCGCATATTCGCATACCATCCGTCGTCAATCGATGCGGCGTATTGTCAGCCTCTAGTTCACGTTTTACTTCTGCGAGATCGCTGGCACTAGCATCGGACTTACCGGCATCAGAAACATAGCTTCCGACCTTGCTAGCACTCCAATCAACAGTGCTGTCGCTGGTTTCGGAAGTAGCGCAGCAGGAATCTAGTTCCATGGAAATACCAGATATCACAATTAGCACTGTTGCTTATCCGGTATATACCAAGTATATTTACTCATTGGATGATGCTGACGGCTGATTCGCGATTTCCTCAGCCTCGAGAAAGTGTGCTTCATCCAAAACATCTAGAAACCCAGTATCGGAAAACTCGTCGTTGGATCTGCCAATGGCTCTCTCGGCATCCAACTCACTCCAATCCACACTGCTATCACTCGTCTCTGCTGAGTCAAGCCACTGCGCGACTTGAATAGACTGCGTGACTGTCCAGTACAGGATAGAAGTGATACGTGTGATACGCTTATCTGGATAGTCAGTATAAAAGAAACACAAACCTGCTGGAGCGACAGATTTTTCAATCGTAGTGGTCGTTGGAGATGCAGCCGTTAGTGGAGCCGGTGCGGGGGCCGATGGCCGAGAAGCAGGCTGCTCATTCGTGGTCGTCGACTCATCCGTTGTCGCTGACTCAGCCGGTGTCGTTCGCAGAGCAGCAGGTGGCTCATTCGATGCCGCGGGCTTTGCCTCAGGTCGCGCTTTCGTTGTCGTTGGTGGCGCAGCGGATGGCCCTTTCGTTGTCGCTTGAGGAACGACAGGAAGTTCATTCGATGCCGCTGGAGCAGTGGCAGGTGGCGCTTTCGGTGTTGTCGGTGGAGTGCTTGATGGCGTTGGTACATACCCCACCACCCCGATAATCGCGTCCAGGTCAATGTTCGTATCTCCCAACCTATTGGCTACAACAGTAGTGAACGCACGTGAATTCGATGCATATTTGCGGTAGAGAGAAAACCATAAACTTACTGTGTTTCACGTCGCTAAGTACATCCTCTGGATTTGTGAACACGTTTTCGCCTCGTTTGTCCTTATACATCTTGCCCGGGCGAATGTACAGCCAGTACGCTCCGAGGCCGGGTGCAGCTCGGTCCTCCCCGAGCTTCTTGAACTCCTTCCAAAGGCGTCGAAAAGCTACGGTGTCCATCGTTTTCTTTGAGTTTCGAAAATGAGAGTCTAGCGGGGGGCGAGTGGCGTGAGTGGTGGAGAGCGAGTACATCCATAATTTGCTACCCCCCCCCCCTTCATCTGTAGCCGTTCATTTTCTCCTGAAATCTAATTTTTGTGAATTTTTCTAAATTCTATCTCTTAGGCCTGTTTTCTTCCGCACTGGTTGGGGTAACTTTAATTTGTACAAAAAACCAGCCTTAAGTTGCGCATGCGCAACCTAAGTGTGCGAAGATTTCAATGCAAGAAACATTTCATAAATTTCTTTTCTTTCTTGCGATCTTCAACTGGTACACTGTACCAGCTGCACATTCCCAGATACGATTTGATTCGCATTCCATATTCGCCGCCGCCCCGTGCATGAAGACCCACCGTGCCATCAAGCCGTCGTATGTGTCGGCTGCAGAGTATGAAAGCGTCGACAGCTCAAATGAGACCCGACCGACCGCCAGCCGCGCAATAAACAGCTCCGAGGATGAGGCGACGCAACCGTCTGCCGTCTCTGAAAGCGAGGGAGATGAGGAACCCACCCAACCATCTATGAGGTATCTACACGCCCCCGCAGAATATGACAGTACGTGTTATTGCGATTCACTGCGGTCAAAATTGAGTGGCTGAAATGTGTATTCGACAAAAAGCGAGAGCGAGGGCGTTAGAAGCAATAACCGTGCATTGTACGATCCACAAGCATTCGAATCCAAAGGGAAGAAGAAAAAATGCCTCAAAATGAGCGTGGCAAAACAGAGACCAAAAGGTACGCATTCGTTTCCTGATTTTTTTTGCAATGAGTTTGTTTTGATGTAAAGTTTTGCGATAGACACGACTGCGAGTGCGCCAAACAAACCACGTTCCTCTGCTCGAACCAACGGAGTTTGAACGTGGGACGACGTGATGCTGCTTTCGCCGAGTTCGAAGCTGCCAACTTTGTCAAATATCGGAAGCGCTCAGGACAATCCTGTGAAGGCTTCCACAAGTTCAAGTAAGTGACGCGAAACCTTACATGTTTGCTCGTGATATTAACCTTTACTTGATAACAGTCCACAAAAAGAAAAGGCTCCCTCTCGATTTGGCTGGGCGTACAGGGCTTATCGATGTACACATGGCTGCCACAGCAAGTCCAGAGGCACCGGTCAGCGTGATCATTTGTATACGCGCTTCACTGGCTGTTCAGCGCGAGCTATAGCAGAAGTTGTACGAAATGCGCACGGCAAATGGGTTGTTCAACTTCGAAATCAAATTCGAGTGCTCAATCATCTAGTAAATGAAGACATTTACAACACATACAAGGTGAGCAGCATGATCACGGATGACATGCTACTTGGAACAATCGACACGTTGGTCGAGGCAAACACACCAGCCAAGAATATTGCAGAATTTTCTCGCGGAAAAAGTACAACATTGGAATAGTTACTCGAAAGTCACTTGAATCATCGCAAGTCTGGAAGTACTGGTTGTCGCAGCGAAGGCGAGGTGGGACGCTGAAGATCTACGGCAGGACGCAGAAGACGACGGCGATGCGGAAGTATAATACCCATCTACTGTCAGGTTCAATCAACCTACTGCCAGTATTGAGTTATCAGTTTCGGTTTTACCAGTTACCGACTCCAGTTAGTCGAACTGAGTCGGTTCTCGTGCGTATCCAGTTAATGGGTGACGGTGGCACATGAAGGTGAGCAGGTTGCCAGTTGGCACTACTGACGGACGATCCCAAGTAGCTGAACTACTATCGACGGTGCCAGGGCAGGAGCACTCCGGTTTAAAACAGATATCCAGCCTGTTTCAGTCGTATATGGCACAGTGTACCGTCACGATACAAAAGGAACGCCGGAATACCAGCGTTGTAATGTTTGGGATGGCGCTCGGTGAAGCAGTATACCTGCATTGCGGAGTGATGAGAACAATGCTAATATACGATGTAGAGAGACTGTGTGGGTTGATAAGAAATGCCAGTCACTCAGTCCTCTTTATTATCCATGGAGGCAAGCTCGGCAAGGCCACTACATTTTATAATACAGTCGCAGGGCGAATGTATTCTTAATTTAATTGCTGATACCGAAGCCTTTATTCATGAGTGGACGATGAATAAAGGCTTATGGGTACTACAGGCTAAGGCACTGAAGAACGTCCAAGGCAACGTCGTGAGTGTCCTATTCGATCGGGTCGGCTTTAGAATACCCGCAAACTCGTAGACAACAAGACTGTGCGTTCTTTACGTGGGTCGATGCAAAGTGGGTGTTCCATACGCATCAAGATGGTAGCCGTCGATCCTTCGTGGCCTGAAGCGAAGTAGCATTTTATTCACATATGTGATGGAAGCTTTCTTCCCAATCATGAAAGCGCTGAGGACGTGCAAGTTTATGTTGCTCATCGTCGACAATCTGTTCAAGATCCAACCTTGGCTGTTTTCACAATCGTCGAACTTGTTCATGTGCAGACAGCGGCTGGTGTATCAGTTCTCATCATCTACACAAATCTACTCAACAGCAATCACAACGCTTTTGAAATTTCCAAGGACATCGTCGAAGCTGCTGTATAAGCGCTGTTAGGATGCATGATCCAGCAGAAAAACTTCGGATGGAGCAGTGCTTCAAGCACTACCGGCGAAATGTTTTGGTATAAGTGTGCAGTAAATACGCATAGCAGGCTGTTTTGCTTTCTTTTTCGGCACATCCAGATACGACAAAGCCCTTGATGGTGCATCCCGGCGTGCTGACTTTAAATTGCACATGTAACACAAACAAACACGAAATTGCAGCTCCTAAACATCATAACCATGACTGAATTTAACACGCTACGACCGGTTGCACAGTGCTGGGCGCCTGGGAAAACAGAAGATGATGTAAGTGCACGGTCTATGTACAAGAGTATGGGGAGTACGAATGCATTCCTGAAACTCATGTCATTTTCAGTGATCGAGAACTCGCGTGCGAGAATGCAAGTGCTAACGTGTTTAGCAATATTTTACTTTACAATGATGTGTAGAAGCACTGAACCAAAATGAGCTATCCAGGACGCCAAATTTGCTCATTCATATTCATGTTCTTGATCCAAAACAATGGGAACCCAATTCGTGAAGCCTTTAGCCATAGATACATATTTGGCTACATATTACGATGCTCTACCTGCTACCACGCCACCCTGTGCGGGGGAGGTATGACGGGCTACCTCCGTGGTCGTGATAATGTATATACGAACTGGCGTGCCACAGGTGCATCTGCAGGAGGTATTTAGAAGTTAATCTTTTCTCCTATATTAGAGCGCAACACCATGACTTTTTTATCATATTTTGCATTTTGCGTTGTTGCGACAGACAACATTTATTTTCCACGCATTGACGGCGTGATATGCCACCTACACATTGACAGTTTGCTATGCCTGGAACACTACCGTGCGGATGATCTCCCCGTATTTATATTCTTGCACATAATGGATTATGATTGAAATGCGTTTTGGTAGCCTCAAGCGTATACCTTTGAACTATTCACTCCACCAAGCGACAAGCCTGCAACCAATCAGAAATCGTCCTTGGCGTGTGTGATCCTTTTTTTCACACACACACACCCAAGAGCGGGATGAAAATTTCACATTTGTAGGGGGATACCGGAAAATTATTCCAGATCACGAAAGCCATGTTGATATGACGGCAAAACGGCAGCTCCACGCAGAAGTGTGCACTGTTCACCAACCACTAATAATATTCACTCCTAATACACTCACACGCATGCACAAATACTAGCATTTCTCACTAATAAGTAGAAACCAAAGTCGGATAAATAAAACGACATTAGCACTCACCTTTTGCGTCAATACTTTCTGACGGGAATTAACCATACAATGGCAACAATTTTCTTAGGTTTAAGTGCTAGATGTGAAACCCCCTCCCCATTTTCTTGCTGTTAATCACAAAGTGCTCCCCGTTTTTCTCTCTCCACAAATCTTCCCGATTTCCCTCCTTCGACATGCACAGTGTGGGGCACGAGACTTGATTAGATTCAGGGTTAGGTTGCTGCTCCCCCCTCTCCCGAGTGTTGTGAGGTTGTCTTCACAGCACTCCCAGGTCGAGGCCTTCATCATGTCACTTGACGGGTGCCAGATGAGCACAGACACCCCAATGCGAAGCAAGTGTATCAAGAAGTTTTGTTGTGGTAGCCCATCTAAAGGGCGGTTTCCTTGATTTGTTCGCGACGGTAGATTTCTTGATAGTCATTGTTGCTGCGATCGAGGGCAGATTAGGGCTCAGGTACCTTCCAGCTCTTATCTATCTTTCGCTTTCGCTGAGACAGGCCTGTGCTACTGCTACTGCTACTGGGTATAGGCCGAGATGATCGAATTTGTAGTGCGGACCACAACTCCTGTTCGATTCGGTCTCTTTTGTGAGATTTAAACCGGATTCCCATTCAGTGCGCTTCTGGGTTGTTATGTTGGAATATGCTTGCCACAGAAATCTCGGGTCACGACGTTATAATCGCTGACGCCGTGTATTCGTTGCACAATTGGCCAGGTCTTCAAGGCTGTGGGCACACGCACGAACGAGAGGTGCGCTGTCAAGGTCGTGGACCTCGAGACGGCCGGTGACGAGCTTGACGACGTGCAGCAGGTGCATGAGCTGGTAAATGCTGTCGGTCGCTCGTACGTGAAGACTCACTATGTGTGCGTGTTGTAGGAGACCAAAGTGTTGTCGCAGTGCGTGTGTGAGCAACTCATCATTCACATTGGATCCTTCATTCTGGGCACCGAGCTGTGGTACTTGTGTTTGTTTATCAGGGTACACCTGGAGGGCATCCTGACGTTTATTTAATGTGTCTCTTTGCTGCAGGATCGTCATGGAACACCTGGCCGGAGGCTCCGTTCTTGACGCCACGCACGCATCGTACATGTTCACTTTGTCTGGAGCAACTTTCACTCACTTCAGGCTCTTTAACTATTTCAGTATCATCGTAAACGCTCATGTGATCGCTTTGAATGTCATCTTGAGCAGGGTTGTCAATGGATCCTCGCAAACGAATGGACTGGGAAATATGACCCATAACTCTGTAGTTCACTCCAGGATTACTTCAGTGCCCTCCATCGTGATGTTTTTCCAGAGCCTGTTTGTTCGTAAGAAAAACTGCAAGCCTTCAACTGTCCACAACGGATTGAGCAATGGCATAACTTCACGGAAAACATCGACTTGTTCTGACCGATCGACATATCTGCGGTCACGAGACGAACCTATCATCAAGGAAGAAGAGTCTGGACGATGGATATCCATAACCGTTGCTCGACAGCAGAGGTTCTGTCCACGAGATGTGGCATCTTGAGAAGCACGAATATAGCAACTGGCTGTTTCCGTTCTACCTGTCTGTTGGCGCGCTCGTAGTTTTGAGCGACGAGCCCAAACGTTTTGAATCATTGTAGTCGAGTAGGCTGTTACGCATGGCCTTGTGGGCGAAGATGGCTGCTATCATCTTTCCATCAAACGTCTGGTATTCGTTGCCTCGAATCCTACAGTTGTGCCCCTCGAATGAGCATAGTCAAACTCCGCCGATCATCCGTGCCAAAATCACAGTCGTTATTAGTTAAATGCACATCGCCCCGACGGGTCGCCTCCACACTTTCCACTGCAAGTCCTTTTAAAGTTCAGTCTATATCGAGCCTGGCTCAAAGCGCAAATTCGAAGCTACCTCTGGCCTTCCGAGCTGTGGTACTTCATTTTCTTGATCAAGCCTGTGATCCATCCGTTCGTGCACTGAATTACGACATGACGCCAGGCGTCTTCCGATTCGAGTTCAAATCTCCCTCGCATGCACGAGCCCTCTCAACACTGTGTTGCTTCTGATTTCTCCTTATGTGAGAAACCAAAAAACGTCGGTGTAACAGCTTACTCGTCGAGAGGATGGGTGCTGCCATTTCTTCTACAAGCCAGCACTTATTAAGTGCCGGTCTGGCTCTGAACGGTTTCATCCGTGGTTGTTCCGTAGGGACATTGTCACAGGTGTTCCGGCTTACCGTTGTTTTCATCAGCTGAGTTATACTACGACGAATTCTGGGTGATGATCTTGTGGCAGGAAGAAAGTTAATGGCATGCGGCAGGATGCCTACGTTGTTATCTAGTCGCTTTATCGCGATACATGTTCTGGCCAGAGTGGGAGACTCTGGCCTTGAAAAAAGTAAAGGCCAGAGTCTCCCACTCTGGCCTTTACTTTTTTCATCTCGTCTGAGGAATCGAGATCGCTTTTAATGGAATGTCTAGTATGTCAAATGCATGGAAATCGTCGTAAATTTGCCGTCGTTCGATCCGAATACGAACTTGATACCATCTACGATACGTGTCTTGTCTTATAGAGTTTGTCGCTGATGTCGACATCGATCAGAGTTATGCCACTGACCCACTGGAATATCTAGATGGCTTCTTCAAATTCCAAAATCGTGGAGGCGCTTGTGCGCTGGTAGTGGCTGACGGCTTTATCCATGACGGAAACAAAGCCGAGTGACGCTGTTCATTCAATACTGCCACACCGGACACAATGTCGATGTCTGTGCGCTGGCCCTTCCTCCCAAATGCTGAAGCTTTCGCACCGTGCTTCGGTACGTGATGGAAATCGTCGGCGATGTCGCGCTTACAGCGTAGATGGCGCATTCAGGTACCGGCTATGCAGGTCGCGCATACGGAGAGCAATGGAGACAAACGCATATCATGTCTTTTCAGGCTATGCTGCAGAGTCGGTTTGGGCATTTGCTGACATGCCCACCGAGGCCGGCACGTTGTAAACGATTTATCCATCGACTTGGAAGGGCCTACAAGTCGACTCATGTCTGACCATCAGCTATGCTGGGGGTGATGCGTTTGCCGACCACGCATCCTAGCACATCGCTTGTGAGTGTCGCAGCACGTGCGTGTGCACAAGCTTTCGGAATTTGTATTGTAGGCGGACCGTCCTGTTATTAACAGGACGGTCACCATATGGCTGATGCATCCTGGATGGCTTGCAGCGCTCGTTGGAGTTTGCCCGCAAAAGTGATCGTGTTGTTCGGCTCTGGCTTGGCCCCGCTCCACTCGGTAACGACCAGGTTTTGGACATACGTCGTTAGACGACAAGAAATGATAGATTAGCCGCGTGAAGAAATTGACCGCAAAAAACGTATTCGTAGTGACCGTTGATGTACGGAGCACTCGGAACCGATCGATTCGAAACATGGTGTAGATTCCATATTTTGGGTCAGAAGCAGTTTTTATTCAACTATTTTTCAGTACCTCCTCGTTTGGTACCTACCAGCGTTGCAGTATCACTTGGATGCAGTTCTAGTTGGGTCTATAGGGTTCGTAGCCGGATGGGAGTGTGGCCCTCAGTGAGTGATCATGGGATCGTGACCGAAGCGGGAGATCGGCCACAAGACCGTGAGCACCGCGCCTATTCCCTAGACTGAGCGTGCACGGCACGGACATGGAAGAGATTTAAAAAATCGCGGCACGCTACAAGCGCGGTTTGCGTTGGCCGTGACGGCTGGTCGTCGACCGGCCGCGTGATGCAGGAGCAACGCGACGCACCGCGGTCATGGCTGAGCAGGTCGCCCATCTCGCGGCACCTCCTATCGCAGGATCAAGTTCCCCCCATCATGCAGCCACCGAATTATCCGGCTCAAATTATCGAATCCATGAGGTAATCCTGCCAGCCCAAGCGATTGATAAAAATCCATTGGCAACATCGGCGGGGCACGGATAATTCAGCCAACGACGTCGGCGTGGATCCCAACCAACCCCCCAATCGGGCCCACTCGACTTCTCTAGAGTGCACGAGAACAACAGTCAACGACTCCGTCGCAGCACGGACAAACTTTAACGCGCGATCGATGCCAACGCAGCCATTGCAAAGGAGTTGTTCTGTTGGTGACAAGGTAAGGTTGACTGCACTTGCCCCTCAATCCGGAGTTTCCGCAGGTAGCGATATGGTCGCCGTGGTAAACAAAAGAAGTGACCAAGGTGAGCTTGCTCGAAGCATCGGCTTCAACGCCGGCTCCACACGAGTTAACAACGGGCCGTCAAAAGAAGCGTAGAATTGTCGTCGAATACTCCGTCGTCGCTAAAATGGGAGAGGCCTTGTTATTGTATTGCAAAAGTCAATTGGAGTGACGACGAGTTTGAGAAGGGTTTCGGTTAAAAAATCCGGGGAGCGTTGGATTGAGAGAGAGAAAAACCGAGAATTGGAATGGCCAGTTGCGCTAGTTGACAGAAAACTCCCTAGCAAAAAAATGCGCCGAGCATCCGTCTCGTCACCCAGTTGTTCCAACCGACCGCATGAGCATCGATTCGCTCATTCATCGTCAAGCCATGAGCTCCGGACACGAAGGTACCCCAATTAGTTCATACGAAGCTGGCGTGTACGGTGTCTATTATTGACCAATCGAAAACCTGATTGAAATACAGTGAAAATGCGCAATTCGTAAGTCGCACAGTTGCGGGCGGAAACGTTGTATTTGAGTCGTCAGCGACTTTCGCGCAACTCAAGAGTCGTATTAGCTCATCCTCCTGGCGGGAAAGAAAGCTGCGGTAACGCGAATCTTATGCCCTAGTCCTACACGCTTGACTTGAAAAACTTTTGCAACGCGTCACCATCCTTCCTCGAATTGCGGTAATCCATCGGTATTTGTATCGGCAGGTAGAACATTTGTCGAGCAATCGTCTTCCAGGTTTTTTTTAACTGAGCACCAAAAAATACGTTGACTACTGATGTCGACAAGGGGGGGTTTGTAGTAGGTTTGATTGGAATGATTTAAATAACTTCACCATCCTCCCATAATGTGTTGATAAAGCTCTCCTTCCACACATCGGCATCCATCCACGCATTCGCTTGCACAGCGTAGAGGGCCCCCTCATGGTATTCATCGAAAGCTTTCTACTGTACCACCCGGCTGCGCTTTGAAGATGATCAGTGGTAGCAGCTTCTTTCCGTTCGTCGGCACCGTCAATAAGACGGTAGCTCGATAGGACTGCTTCTTTCCCTTTATCTTTGTGCTCGTTTTGGCGCTAGCTCAGCGATGATACGTCCTGGTGCGTCGTAAGAGTAAACGCCAGTTTCATTCGTATTGTAGATCGAGCCGAGCGGATGGGTGGTGGCAACACCGATAGCGGTAGACTCTGTAAACTGAGTCTGCTCCTGCATGAGTGATGAGAGAATCGATCGAGATGGTTGGCGACACGCAAAGCCCTGACGGCGAATCATGCAACGAACGAGACGAAACAGACTAGCTTCTTGGCTCAAAGCCAAATAGGCATTTGTCCAAGCGCTGTATTCCTCTCTTAGATACTGAGACAATGACGGGTCTTGAGCGGGAAATCGTCGCGGCGTATGTCCTTGATCCACTGACGCAGCTCGTCCTCGCGCTTGAACTGTGGAGCGCGACCTTGGCCACCTAACGTAACCTTGCTGCCCTTGTGCTCACGACACGCCTCGCGGATCTTAGACTCGTTCTCGATCCACGCAGTGATGCTGGAGGGGCACCGGATGCCTCTCTCGCGGGCAAGAGCAACCGGCTCTGCACCGCTTATAATGGCATCAACGATTTCCAGCTTAAATCTATTCTTGTAGGTGATGCGTCGACCTCTGACAACACACTCAGAGTCCTCCACCTCACGATAAGAGCTTGGACTGGCACCACTTCACTGTCGCTGGCATCTTCGCCGTCCTCGAGGCTGACGTCGTCGTAGAGTCCCCATACGAGCATGCGGAGCGTTAGGTCGTCGGTCTCCTCAGCCGCCCTCCATTCGCCCTCGTCAGAGAGCCAGATCTCATTCGTTTTTGATTGGCTAAAAATACTCTATGTAGTAGAAACACCTCGCTGGGTTAAAACCTCACCCGTCATAACTTTCTGTCCGTCATATCTTTCGGTCCGAATCTGTATTTAATTCGGCGTGCTAACTCCGTGATCCTGTCGTGTGGAACGCCTCTCCCTAATTTTAGAGCTCTTCACATAATTTAGAGCATCCCCACCGGTCACGGCAAAACAACACGGTAAACAGTTTACCGATAATCTATTTTTGCCGGTGCAATTTATCTTCCCCGCCGGGCCACTGTAAACGGTAAAACGTCAAATCCGTCGCGGCAAATTTCCGAATCGCGGCAAAAACGAACGTTTTGCCGTTCCACGGGACCGACCATGATAATCAGAATTACTCAGAGTTGAATCAGAATGTGATCAGATGGGGGAAGAACTTTGGCATCGCGTCTAGCCAAAGGAAACAACGCCGAGGAACCCGACGCGGCAACTTCACCATCAGCAACGCGCACAGGCGACCAACGCGACAAGTACAAGGGTGACTGCTCAAAGCCATAAAGACTGGCGCGGAGTGTTCGTGTTTGGATGCATGCGCGCTGATTGTTCTCGTTTTCTAGAAATCATGCGAGGCACAAACGTCAGCACGGCGGAGGAAATGCAGTTTTTCCGCTCATACATGGTGATCGGCAAGGATGCCGTGACGGTTACCAGGCAAAAGAGCGGCAGCTTCTAGGAGTCGATTGGTGATGGCTTGCGCGTCGCCCGCAACATGGCATTGTTGTTATCTCCACACTTGATTGCGTGTTAAATTTGGCATTCTCCCGTTGCCGGTGGGAAAGAAAGACTGATACGGTAAAAACGAACCGGAGAAAGAGAAAACTTCACGGTAAACAGCTTTTTACCGTGTCGATTTTACCGCTACCGGTGGGGATGCTCTTAGCTCTGTAACACCAAATACCTTGCGGGAATCGCTTCTGTTGACCGCAGAATCACAGAGTCAGCACGCCAAATTTATTAATCAGACTATGAGAGTTATGCTCACAAAATTTGGGAGGTTGCGGTGGCTGCTGGCGTCATTCTCGTATGCGGTTGGCGTCGGGTGCATCATCGTGCACGAAGATGACCTGCTAGAGACGGCTGCCGATCAAGAGCTAAGCGCGAAGCTTTCGGAGCCAAGAACACGACCGCCGCCTTCGCCTTGTTCATGATCGTGAATGCGAAGTAAGGGCATGGAGGAAAGCTGTATCGCTTTATACAGGGGATCGCGAATGCGCGTACTCTATAGTACTGTAGATCTCAAAGGAGGTGCCGACTCAAAGGCGACGCTCCTCTATTGAGATGTTTTTACTCCATATCGGAGTTTGTCTAAATTACCATTTTATTCATCGGTATTCAAATCTCGCAAGAGTGACAGACAGCTTGGATTTAAGCTCAGTTTGCAAGTCAATTCGTTTTGGCTTGGAATGGGGCGAGGCGGAAGAACGAGTCTGAAAGGCAAGCACGCTGCTGCCCCAGAGTATTACCGAGATAACTTCACGGCTTCGGCCTCATAGACGTGGGGGATTTGAATCCGGCTCAGTAGAATGGAAGGGTCGAGACAAAACACAACACTAAATTCAGACCCGAGTGACATGCGGCCTCTAATAGGATAAGTACCCAAAGTAAGATCTCAAAGGCGACGCTCTCTTATTAGGAGCGAAATTTCTCCATATGACCGTATGCGCTTCGTGCGTTCGCCCCCATTTAGGATTGTCGTCTTTGAGATCTACTTTTGAGAGAACTCGAAAAGGAAACAACGATCGGTTTGGACAGGGAACATCTTTTGGGAAGGAAATTGGCCCAAATTTGGCTTCTGAAAGCCACAACAGTTTCGTGAGGGGGTGGAGGGTCTCGTAAATCACGAATCTGTGAGGCTGAATCTGGTCGAAATGCAGGTTTGGAGAGGATTTTCCCTCCAGATCAGGCTCTGAAGGCCTTCCAGACTCTACGGAAATCACTCCAATTACAGATATGACAACCTTTTCAAACTGCCATCTCAGTCTTCGGCCGCGATGTCTTCTTCCAAGTCGTCTTCTTCCTCGTCGTCTCTAGCGACGCTCCTCTTGGCGCTGGTGGCGTAGTCCTGCTGGTTCTTATCCTGCGATTCCATGACATTGCGGTCTTCGTCCTCATCGCCGTTGTCGTTCTGCTGCTGCTGCTTCAGTTCATTTCCTGGCATAGACGGTCGGCGCTTGATGTCGCTGCCATCGCCAAGGCCTGCGCTGCCCAGTTTACGCTGCAGGTCCTGCAGCAACCGCGAGTCTAGATACGTCTTGGCGACGAGTCCCTTGCGCTTCATGGTCTCCAGTGTCTCGCGACATTGAAGCAGATCGTCTTCCTGGAAATACGCCTCCACCACCAGCGCGTACACGTCGCCTGCGCGCACAGCTTCTTCGATACCAGGCTCCTCAAGCAGCTTCAGTACAACGGGCACGATGTCGAGTGCATTGTGTTGCATTTGCTGTCGTGCCATGATGAACTGCTCCATGTACAGGATCTTGGTCTCAAAGCCCTTGATCAGTTTGTCCTTGGTCTCAGCGCGGGACTTGGCGAGCACCTTGATGGCTTCGTGCAATGCGCCCATGGCTTTCTCGTAGTCATGATACTCCTCAATCTCGACCTGTGCGCACATGTTGTAAAAACTAGCGAGCTGCTCCACAGCGCGTGCCTTGGAGTAGAAGCCCACAATATTCTTAAGAATATCGGGATCCTTACGCCAGTCGAGATTCTGCAAGTAGTTGGCCGCGAGAATGAAAATCTCGTTGTTGCGCGAGACGTTGGCAAAGAACACGACCTTTTCCGTGTCTCCAGATTTGAGCAGGCACTTCATGGCCTTGAGCTTGTCTCCGGCTTGTGTGTACTTCTTGGTCGCCAGGTGGTACGCGCCTTGCTGCTTGCAACACTTAGCAAGCTTCCGTAGCAGATCCGTGCGTCTCTTTTGCGCGATCTTGGAGTCATTCCCGTCGGAGGTCTCAGTCTTTGGTGGCGTCATTTTCTCCGCCATATCCTCTGTGATCTTGACGCGACGCAGCATGCACACATCCAGCGCTCCGTTGATGTTGTTGCCCAGAATACACAGGTCTACGGCCTTGGCGTAATGGCCGTTAGCAATGAAAAAGTCCGAACATTTTTTCAAAATCGCTGGAGACGTATTTGAGGGTCCAAGTTCGTCTGTGAGATGGTGGAGCTCTTCAAATAGCTGCGCCTGAAAGCACAGGTCAAGTGCCTTGGTGACATTGCCGCCCTTGTGGTACAACTGCACTGCCTTCTCCATATCGCGGTGTTCCTCAAAGTACTGCGCGCACTCGAGCATATCGCTCGGCTCGCTCATAAGCGCGTAGCTCATGAGATCAGAGTCTAAGTGGTGCTCTTTCGCTAGACGAAGCGCATGATTGTAGCATCCGCCCTTAGCGAAGAAGTGGATCGCATTCTGGATATCCTCGCTTGCTTCAAATTGTCGCGCTAAGTGGTACGCTGCAGCTCGGCTGGAGCTTGATTGAACTACCTTAGCGGCAGCTTGGAAATTCTTCTTGAAGCACAGTACGCGTACGATCGAGAGATGATCCTTAGCGCGCTCGTAGTGTTCAATGGCGCTGTCGAAATTGCCCTGGCTTTCCTGAAATTGAGCCCACCAGATCAGTAGATCGCGGTCTTTCGAGGTCGAAATGTACTTTTGCAGCAGCTCCAGCTTTCCGAGCTTAAACAGCATTCGCGGGATGTCCTTTTGGTGCGTCCCGGCATCTTCGTATGCGTTCATGGCTTCCTTGATGTCGCCCATTTCCTCGTAATGCTTGGCCAGTGCATAGTGTGTCGTCTTGAGGTGGATCCGATCTCGCTTGGAGGCAATGTCCACAGCTTTATTCCAAAACCCACTGGCCTGGTAAAGCTTGTTGAGCTGATCATAACGACCGCACTCACGATAGAGCCGTGCAGCGTCGTCTCGTAGTCCAAGCTGAATCGCGACCATTGCAATCGGCACTTCCAACTGAGGCTCCTGTTTGGTCTCATGCACCGCAGCAGCACCCCGTGCGTGCCCCATGTTTCCAAGACATACCTCAGCCACATCTAGTCGCTTGGTCTTGACGCACATGTGCGCCATGTTCTCCCAGACAGACTGGTTATCGATAAGTTTGACTGACCGATAGGCTTCATCCATGTTGCCAGTCGTCATGTGGAAGCAGAAGTCGATTAGAGCTTGGCGCGCAGTGTCATCAACCTTGTCTAGTCCAACGAAATCACGCATGACTTTGGTACGCAGGTAACTGGTCACCTCAGTGGAGCTCTTGGCTGCTGGATTGTTGGCCAAACTCAGTTTGTCAGAATTGAGGTTCGTGTCAACCCGAGCGATCAAGTACACGCGCGGTGCTTGGATGCCCAATAGCGAGTTGAACTTGACATCGAGATCGAAGGTATCCTGCATCAACATACCATGGTCGTTCGAGGCAAACATAATGGTGATCTCTTTCTCGGAAATTGCGTTGCCGCGGGCACTCGCATTTTGGTTATCGGCCGATTTACCAGCTTCGTCTTTGGAAGGATCCACACTGCTTTGATTGTTATTTCCAGTTCCTGGATCCTGCCGATGCTTGTAGGTCTCGCAAGCGAGCAAGCGCGGTTCCAGCGGATCAAAGAACACCGACATTGGGTACCGATTAACACCAAAGTCGTAGTGCTGAAAGATATTGAGATCTGTCTGGAAAAGAATCAGCTTGCTCAGTGGCGTGCGGATCTTGAGCGCACCTTCGAGGCGTTCGGCCAGGATACACACGCGTGTGCCATCAGCATTCACGGCTATCGAGCGCATCATGGAGAACTTGGTCTCGTCGCCATAGAAATCGAGGAAGTTGCCCATGCTGCCTGTCGCCTTAGGATCACGCCGCGAGAGATCAAACACGCGCACGAAGCCGCGATCGGTGCCGACGCCCAAGTACTTGTTCTGTAGCGACAGCATTATCGGTCTGCCTTCGGCCTCGGTAAACGAGATGGTGTTCTTGACCACTCCCTGCATGTTGCAGATCTCGACATGGTTGCCACTCGTGCGGTAGATAGAATCCCCTCGCAGCACCATGGCTGTCGAAGCGCATTTAAACTGGCCCAAGCGTTTGGGATCTCCATCGCGAAGCTCGTACACCTCAGCTTTCGAGCCATTCCAGAGGACGAGTGTGGCGCCGTCGTGAGAGAGCCCTTTGATGCGCAGTGTAGCCTCTAGAGTGGACTGCATGATCGTGCCGTCACGAAACCTCTCGATCGAGAGGGCCATGGGTCGACTTTGAATGATTGAGGTCTCGCCCCACATGCAGTGCTGCATGTTGCCCTCATGGTAGATCACGACGCCGTCGCTTGTCTGCGCGTAAAGTGTGGAGTAGAGCGAGCTCCAACCAACACACGAGACATTACTGCGCACATCGGAGGCAAACAGGAGATCCCAGCGATGCAAAGAGGCCACAGACTTACCACCAGAGTCTCCAGGCGCGACGCCACTTGCAACAAGTGGAGTGCATCGCCAGAAGAAGACCCATCCTTCTGTCGTTCCTGCTGCCAGAATGCGCTTGCGCGGGGAGAAATCAATGGAGCTCACGTGCAATCCGTTGCCGCTGGGCTCCTGCACGCCCTTGGGCAGAGTCAAGACGCTCGTTTCTTCACTCTGCAAATCCCAGAATCGGATCAGCGGTTCACCAGATGCGATGGCTAGCAAGCCAGGACCGGCCCACTTGGTGCCACGCAGCGAACCTTCGCTCGCGATGCTCAGTTTGACCTTGAGTCCAGGCTTGACTTTGCCATCGCTCGTGGTTTGGAACACGATCAGCTGCAGTGCACGTGTAATGACGATCAGTCGGCTCTGCTCCTCATAGAACATCATGGAGTCGATCGCGTGGTTCAGCACTTGGATGTCCGAGATGTGGCCCAGGTCGTCTGCGTAGTGCACCGACCCGATCTCACCACCAAAAAAAAACGACGGGCAGGGCACTTGCGAGAACGCGTCGCTGCTTAAAGTGCAAAGCCAGATGTCAGTCGGTCACGCAAACCGGACGAGCAAGCAAGCACGACCAAACCTTTTCAGCAGCTTCTCTCGCTGCGTGGGACTGGTGGCGAACACACAATGCGTGAGACTGCCCTGCCGCGTGTACTGCGTGCTCACGGAGAGCTGCGAGCGGTGGTCGACTTTCCAGACCACGAGCACGCCATTGTCGTCCGCGGAAATAAGGCGATTGCCGCCCGGAGACCACCTGAGCAAACCTACGCGGCCGGTATGTGGAGAGTTGACCTCACGCGCAGATGATTCCTTGTAGACCCACAGAGAGACCATGCCTGGATCACGACACATCAACGTGAGACCATCGCGGTGGGAGTGAAGAGCAAGTGCATTACCGTCGCTCCAGCCGATGGCCAATGCGGTGCCTCTGGGCTGCCAGGCCATGGCCATAACGTCGGCCGAGCGCGAATACATCGCTGCTCCAGGATTCTTGTCTCCCTGAGAATAGCAATGACGCTGAGACTTCATTCGTCTGCGTGAGGAAGGCTAGACAGCGCACCTCATCAGTGAAGAATTGGACTTCGCGGTTCTCGAGCCCCACTGCGAGAACGGGGTCCAACTCGCCCCAGGCCAGAGCCACCTGCCGGTGGTTAGAGGGCACCTGCACATTGTAGTCGTAGAAGAGAGCACACATGGAGCTGCGTCCCCAAGTACCAGTAGCTGAATGAAGTGGCGTCCTCCCACCACGCGCTCGAGAAGTCGCGACTGTTCGCTACTGTAGTGAAGAACCCCGAGATGGATTACTTATCAAAATCCCATCAAAGTGTTGACAACAACCACTACATACCCCCCTCCCCATGCATGAATGCCTCATATAGATATGAGGCAAAACCCCAGCTACATAATATGTAGCTGCGCTTTGGATAAATAAATTTATGTGCGGCACTTGTTTTGTTTGTTTGTGTGCTCTCGGACCTATATGTGTGGCTAGGTAGAAACACCACCCAAAATGTACGTATTACCGTATGTGACGTGAATGAATATGGTGGGCGGATGGTAGTAGGATATGACGCTCGGCTCATACGTAATTTGTGGCTGATGAAATTGGTCGGTGCTTAAAGAAAAGATAATTTAATACTGGCCTGTCTGTGTGAGAGTTGTTTATGGTCCACCTCACATTCTTTCGCGCATCTCGGTGGTGGGTGCCGTGACCTCTATCCTTTGATGTCAATCCCTGCCCAACTTCCTCACTCACCACTCCACTGAAGCCGCTCTCGGAGACTTGATACCCAAACGTCGCGTGTCAGCAGTAGATGTCCATGATCGCTTCACACAAAAAAAAACTCCCTAAACCTATCCATCAATTCTTTGAATTGATGGATCCAGTCGGGTCCTCCCTTTTTGTCTGGGCGCGTAAAGGAAAAGAATTGCAGCAGCGATTCGATTCAAACCAAAACCGACTGGCGCGCGCACGGGAAGGTGCCAGGCGCGATGGCAGGTGCGCACGGGAAGCGAGCCGCTGCTTGGACCATGGATCAATGGACTAACTATGCCCTTGTATTGTGTTGCATGATTTCAGACGAAGCTCCAGTGGTCAATGCCGCTGCAGAAGAGCCGCTACAGCAGCCGACACCGCTTACAGCAGTTGTTGCTGTGGCAACGACCGAACCTGGATCGGCTGTAAGCAGCTCTGGGCGCTCGCGCCGTCGAGGCGTCAAGGGCGTTAAGTACGTGCAGGACGACGATCTGTCGGAAGGAGAAGCCACGGTTGTACAGGAGAAGAAGCGTCGCGCGCGTCAATTGGATTATCAGCTGCGCACAGTACGTTTGGAGATATCGCACTCACCTGCATCAGAATCTGTGACGATGTGTTTTCTTATAGGACGTTGGCTATCCGCTCTTGGATCTGATTGTTGGACGTCGTATCAACAAGCGAAGTGGCTCGGCCGAGTACCTGTGCAAGTTCGTTGGACGATCGTATCTGCATCTGTGGTGGCTGACTTTTCCCGAACTTGAGCTGTTCATCCCTGAGGGCTATCAGAAACATCACCGTGTGCAACTCTACGACCGCAAGCTGCGCCGTGATGGCTACCAAGACTTGGATGACGTGGATGATTTGGAGGCCAACAAGGTCACAGTGGAGAAGATTTTGAACCACAAAGTCGATCCGGCGGATAAGTTGGATGACCAGATTGAAAAGCGCCGTCAACAGATCCCGTACGAAATCAAGTACCCGCGTGTGACTGACTATTTTTTGCTGGACAACGCAGAGGTGGTTCCGGAAAGAATGAACGGCATTGTCAAGAAATTGCTGAACGAACACGGCGGTGATATCTTCCAGAGCCCAGTTGACACCGAGTACGTAGTGCACATTATGCTTGACGCTTGTTTACAGACTGATAAATTTCTTGCAGCGATGTGCCAGATTACCTGAACATCATCACCAACCCGATGGATCTAGGTACTATTGGAACCCGACTTGCACGAGAAAGTTATTATGTTGGTCCTGCTGCTGTGGATCTGTTTGCGGCAGATTGCCGTCTTGTCTTCAACAATTGCAAGGAATTTAACGCCGAAGGATCCGATATTTGGATCATCGCCGATGAGATGCTTAAGTGTTTTGAAAAATGGCTTAATGACTGGATCTTGTGTCCCTCCGCTTGGCTGACCCTCGAACATACCGGCGACAAGTCCATAGACATGAATTTAAAGACAGACTTTCGCGAAGAAGGCGAAGATAGTTACGATCTGTGGTCCCCGTGGGAAACGGGTTGCACTATTTGTCAAAGCAACGACAACAGTGAGGAACTGTTGCTGTGCGATCGCTGCGATGGTGAAATTCATATGGGTTGCTCCACGCCGGAGATAACGACATTACCAGTGGGAGAATGGTTTTGCTCTTTCTGCACCGTGCGGAACAAGTTTGAAGTCGATGCAGCTGCGAAGAAAGCAAGTTTTGAACAAACTGAACTTAACGCTGTTGAAGCGTCAGCAGAGACTCAAGATAAAACGAAGACATTAGTCGCCAAGCCAATTGAAACGGCACCTGTTCTTCCGAATGTGCTCAGTCGTCCAATCGAAGGAGAGAAGAAGTTTAACCGAAAGGCCACTAGCAAGAGTCCTAGTGCCAAAGCTAAGGATGCCGTTGTAGGTAAAAGCTCAGCTAATGATCGGGCAACTTTTTTCCTGGTGAAGTGGATTGGTATGTCAGTGAGATATTCTACTTGGGAACGACCTGAAGATATTGGCGATGACGAACAAATTCAGCGCTACTTCAAGTTCAGTCGAATTCCAACGCCGAAGGAAATTGCAGAAAGTACATGCCAATTGCCGTGCTGCGCGAAACGGAACCGCTTGTTATTGAATAATGCCGTTAGAAAGGTTTGTGAGAAAGATCGCTTCTGTACGCTTGGGTGGGAACACCCTGGTGAGTGTAGCCGTGAAATTAAAACTCTAGACAAGGCGTACGGAAGCAAGGAATATCGCCAGCTACGAATGGTTGAGCAAGTGAAAGCACAGCTTTTTGCTTTTCACTGCTTGTTGAACAACCACACTCCAGACAAGGATGTTTTAAAGCAATGCGGTGTGTTCACGAATGCATATGTTTGCAAGAAACAATATCTGAGCGGAGTTGCAAAGCCACAAGAAGACGGCGACGAAGATTATTCAGAAGACGGAAGCGCATCCGAGTCGTCTGACGATGACGAGGAAGAGGAAGATGAAGGCATGCTTCGAGGATTTCGTCCACTAGCACCAGTGTACCCAGGAATGGTCGATACAGAAATTGAAAATGACGCTGGTGATGATTTGCTCTCTAAAAAAAAGACTGAAGACGAAGTCACCGATGTTTTAAGCTCGCTTGTGGAGCATGTAGCTCTGGGATACACCACGAAGTTAGAGCGTGTTATTCCTCGTGTCCAGTTTAATTCGTCGTATCCTGCCAACATTTACAAGGATCTCCCAACATTTACTGAATTTAGTGTCGCTTTGCGCCGAACACCGTTTGGACTTGGTATGCGACTTGGTGTTGGTGATGATGGCAATGCTTCTGTTCTCGGATTTCAAGATTTACCTTCAGGAACTATAGGTCCTGCTGAAGCATCTCAAGTCATTTCAATTGGTGACGGACTGGTTGCAGTTAATCACGTATCCGTCGCTGGCATGTCGTTCAAGGATGTGATTGGGATGATTGGTCGCTCTATGGATTTTATCCTTTTCCACTTCCATTCACGTCGTCCGGCATTTATGTACCCACCATATTGCCAAGCCAAGCAAGTAACTCGAAATATTGAAGACTCGCGAGAAAATGCTGCGGCTGCGTCGGAATTTATTCCGTTTAGCTACAACATGTTCAAGCCAGCACTCAAGGTCGGGGTACCGTCATCTACGCAATCGACTACATCTGCAGATGTACTCGCAGCACAGTCAAATTATATGGCTCCTTCTGGGCCCATGCAGCATCTATACGCAGGGATCGTTGACAACAGCATCGACCCACACGAACATTTTGCGAGTTTTCTTCCTGAGAAACCAAAGCATGGTGACAAGTCAAAGGACGAGACGTCTGAAAAGAATGAGTTTATTCCGTACGAACAATCACCCACGTTCAAGGGAGGACGAACTTTGCGCGCATATCAAGTCGAAGGGCTTAACTGGATGGTTTCTTGCTTCAAAGCCCAACGATCATGCATATTGGCAGACGAAATGGGTCTTGGAAAAACTGTTCAGGTGGTTTCATTCATTGAGCATTTGAGAAGTGAAGAATCCATTCGTGGACCTTACTTGATTGTGGTTCCTTTGTCCACTATTGGACACTGGCGTCGTGAAATTGAAAGTTGGACGGATCTGAACGTTTGCGTTTATCACGATATCGGTGATCGCAGCAGCAAGTTTACTGCTAAAGATATGCGAAGTATCATACGCGACACAGAATGGTATTATCCTGGCTTAGGAAACTCAATTTTCAAGTTCCATATTTTGCTGACTACATTTGAAACTATTTTGGCTGATTTTGAAGAATTTGAACACATCCATTGGCGTCTTGTGGTCGTGGACGAAGCTCATCGTCTGAAAAGTGCAGGATCTCGTGTGCTCAAGCAAATGCGCGTACTTCACTGTGATAGAAAGCTATTGTTGACAGGCACACCGCTGCAAAACAACACCCAAGAACTTTGGGTACTTCTAAATTATTTAGAGCCGGTGAAGTTTGACAGTATGGAACAATTCAACGCGAACTTTGGCAAACTCCATTCGCAGGAACAGGTCGAGGAATTGCAGAAATTGCTGGGACCGTACATTTTACGCCGCGTCAAGGAAGATGTTGAGAAAAGCATCCCACCAAAAGAGGAGACAATTATTGCTGTGGAATTGACAACTCTCCAAAAACAATATTACCGTGCAATTTACGACAAAAACAAAAGTTTCCTGTACAGAGGCACGAAAAACGGTCTCCCGACGCTGAACAACATTCAGTTACAGTTGCGCAAGTGTTGCAACCATCCATTCTTGATCAAGGGAGTTGAAGACCGTGAACTGGAAGAACTTGGAAACCACCCTAGTCCTGCTGATGTAATGGAGAAGACAATCGTTTCGTCCGGGAAATTCGTCTTGGTGTCAAAGTTACTACCAAAACTGAAGCGAGAAGGCCACAAAGTCTTGATTTTCAGCCAGTTTCTGAAGCAACTTGATTTACTCGAGCGATATTGTGAATTCAATAGTTTTGGTTATGAGCGCCTAGATGGGTCAACTGGTGGAAGTACCCGCCAAAATGCGATCGATCGTTTTTCTCGACCAAACTCTAAGTCGTTTGTCTTTTTGCTGAGTACCAAAGCCGGAGGTGTTGGTATCAACTTGATCGCGGCAGATACTGTGATCATTTTTGACAGTGATTGGAATCCGCAAAACGATTTACAAGCCCAAGCGCGTTGTCATCGTATCGGCCAAAAGAAGTCGGTCCAAATCTATCGTCTCGTTACGCGCAACACATATGAAAGTGAGATGTTCGATCGTGCGTCTCAGAAATTGGGACTTGAACACGCCGTTCTTGGCACTGCTTCTTTCAGCGAAACTGCTCAAATTGAGAAGCCGTCTGCTGAGCAGTTGGTTGAGCTTTTAAAACGTGGTGCGTACGCGCTGATGGAAGACGATGACACAGCATCCAAGCAATTTGCCGAGCGTGATATTGAGACAATTTTAAAAGAAAATGCGCGTGTTCTGGTCGTTAATCAAGCAAGTGTGGATAAGAGCGACAACGGAACCGACGAGTCCATCATTTTGCAGCGCAAGTCACCAATGAAAGGACCGAAACGAAAGTCTTTAGGTGGTATGGCAGTCGACCGATCATCATTTGTGGCTGAAGGATCGACAGGTGAGCTCTCTGTGGATGACCCAAATTTTTGGGAGAAAGTCTTGCCTGGTGCTGTATCGGTGGAAATGCTCAGTGTAAAATTGGAAGATGGAAGTGCTGTTAGCTCGCGTCAGTCCAAGATCAAATTTATCAGCAATCTTGATATTGCTCTCAGCGAGCTGGCTGCTGAAATGAAAAATCCCAGTGAAGATAGCAACAAGTCGGCTGCAAATCTTACGCATGAGTATGACATCGCGATCCAAGTTCTCCACGCAGTCACAACGAAATACAAGAAAGAATTTTCAACTGAGCAGTTGGATTTGGTTAAGGGATACCTTAACAAGCTAGAAAAATCTCGCACTCGTAGTTGTCGCGTACCTATCAAACGAGAAGAACCATCTTTGTTTGAAAATGGCTCTTCCAACAAGCGCCGAAAACTTAAGTTAGCGGCGTATGCACATGGCGGAAGCGAATCAGAAGATGATATTGAGAGTCACAATGACGACGACGATGATTCCGATGTGGAAAATGGAAAAGGTCGTTCAAAAAAGAAAATCAAGCGCGGAGTTGTGAAAAAAGAAGCACCTAGTCCGAAAGCAAAGGGGTCCAGTAAAAAGAGAAAGGCCCCTACTTCAGCGTTCGATACTGCTGCTGCCTTCTCAGGTGGTGTCATCAATGACAGTGATGACTTGTGTACCTTGTGCGGCGACGGTGGGTTGATTCTCTTGTGCGATGGACCATGTCACCGTTCATTCCATTTAGAATGCATTGGAATGAAGACCGAACCCGAAGACGAGAATTGGTTGTGCCCTGACTGTGCTGTCGGACGCCATATGTGTCTGATTTGCAAGCAAGTGGGCGACATGGGCGTAGAGTTCGGTGTGATTCAATGTTCTATGGCTAAATGCGGTCGTTTCTATCACAAAGGATGTCTTGCAAAGCATTCTCGTGTTGAATGGGTTGGAAAAAAACGCTTCCGCTGTCCTAGTCATTTTTGCCATGGATGCCCACAAGAGCAGCAGACTCGTACGAACCACAAGAAGAAAATGCCAGTTATCAGCTGCATTCACTGTGCGCAATCGTTTCACGCGAAGTGCATTACATCATCGGAACAGTTTATCCGTCTTTCGACAAACCTAATGATTTGTGCGATTCATTTGCGTGCGAAGAAGCCTGCTGCGAATGGAACAACAGAGCAAGTGACTGATGCGAAGGCAGCTGCAACGGGATCTGCCAATGCAGAAGCCGAAACGATGAAGAAAGAGAAAGAGCCTGAGCAAAAATCTAGCGAAAGTGCGACCAGGGCCAATCTTCAAAACGACGTAAAGAAGGACGCCGACCAACAAGCTTTAGGAAAACGTAATCGTGATGTTGAAGCCGAAGAAAAGCTGTGTTCTTTCTGTCACACTGGAGAAGAAGTTCCTATCGAAGCCAAATCTGAAGCGAACTCGTCGAAACAAAGTAGCTCGCGTCCTTCTCGAAATGATGCCAAAGAAGCAGCCGTGTCAGTCAAGGTGTCAATTGAAGGTCCATTTATTGAAGCTCCAATCCGCCTTCAATTTTCGGATAAATCGGTGGAAATGGTGTACGCGCATTTGAACTGCGCATTACATTCTCCAGAGGTGTACGTGAAGAGCAACGGCACATTCTGCAATCTAGCACGCGCAATCAAGCGCGGCCGTCAACTTCGCTGTACTGCATGCAAACAACTAGGTGCGACCATCGGTTGCGTCGTGGACAAGTGCCGATCGAACTTCCATCTTCGTTGCGCATTTGAAAGTGGTGGTGAATGCATGGATACGCCGTATTCAATGTATTGTAAGACACATGCAGATGCCAAGCGGGTGGAGCCGAAGACCTTTTGCGTTTGCGGGATCGAGGACGAGAATGACGAAGGTCTTTCTTTAAGCTGTGACTCGTGCAGCTCCAAGTACCATCCAAAATGCGTCAATATGTCATCACGACAGATGTCTCGAAGAGCAAAGGACGCGTGGATTTGCAAGCAGTGTGTCGAAGGTGAATCGGTACGTAACTTGTTCGATTTCCTGTGTGTGGATCTGCGATCTCTAACTTGTTTATCGGATTTTAGGCTGGCAATGCTCAACGAAAGACTCAGCCAACTGCAAAGACTGGCAATTTTACCATTCGAACGACTCCTTCCCCTGGTCCTTCGCCAGCATCTTCAACGCCCACTCCGACTCCAGTGGCTATTAGCACTCCCATCCCATCTACCCACGAAACTCCTCCGACGAAGAAGAGACGTGGAGGCCATGCGAAGGGCAAACTGTCGATGCCGAAGAAGAACTCCAGATCCAGGGCGCGTGCGACGCGCTCCAAGGTCTCCCCCCACGAAGATATGGAAAGCTCGTTTGATGACGCATAAGGGACCACAGCGATATACTTCGTACGTCTGCCTTTCATGTCCTACTGTCTAGCGTTAGAGAGATGGAAATGCGAGTGAGGGACTAACTACATAGCGAGTGAAGTAAATGTGATGGGTGTTAACTTGCTTTCTTTGGTTGACATCGTACTGACATGGCAATACTACGCTGGTGGTTGTACGAGAATACTTCCTCTGGTGCTCGGCCACGTGTTAAGATAGTCTTGGATTCAATCAGGTCCGTTGGTGCTTGGCTGTTGCATAAATAGAGATATTACGTAGCAATTCAAGTGCCTTGAGTTCACTGGATACTGCAGCCAGTGTCTTCGCGCTGGTCCGACGTGAACGGCGACGACGGAGACGTGTCCACAAACTCGTTGAGGTTTTTCATGGCGAACGCCACGTTGGACATGAAGTAGGGGCGCCAGATCTTGCGGTACATGAACTTGGCAGAGAATGGTAGCATGCCTTGGATGCTACGCTGCTCTTCCTGGCCGCCCCAGACCTTGCTTCGCTCGAGAATCCACGGCACGACCACGCGCTTGGCCTTGATGGAGCGGAAGATGCGTGGCATGACGTACGAGTGGAACGTTTTGTGCGTAAACGTATCGGTGAGAGCCACGCTGAGCGTGTTCTCTTCCAGGTTGAGCACCGAGTAGAGCGTGAGATTGAGTCGCCGCACTTCGCGCTGCAACAAGTCGAGCCGCGACTGCCAGAGCGAGAAGTCGTTGTTGCCTCCAGTCCAGTAGAGGGCTCGCTCCTGTTCCTGGATCTGGTCCAGACTGGCATAGATATCCTCGTACGTGTGCAAGATCTCCTGCTTCGTGGTCGACTTGATCGTGAGCAGCGGCAGCAGCACCGACTTCTTGATCTCGTGCTGGCTGCGCAAGTACTCGGCAAAGTACGTCTTGAACCACACAAAGAAGCTGGTCACATGGCCTTCAAGTGTCACGACATCGCTGGCGCGATGGGTCTGTTCCAGGAACCGGTCCATGACGAAAAGCGCGTGGCGAATGGGCTCGTGCACACTCAGGAGGAACTTGGCGGCCCAGTTCCACTCGCGACGCTCCTGCGTGAACACTGACGAGAACACGACCGAGCCTCCGTTGGTCAGCGATGGCGGCGGAACCGCACTGTCAATCGAGGGCATGTTGTATTGTGTCTTGCGCTGTGCGTTCACGTCAGCCACGCGGATCACGGGCGTGGTGCCGCGCTTCAGGCCACGCTTGACGTCCTTGTCTTCATCACCATGAATCGGGTCGTCCAGAGAGACGGAGGGCGCGCGGTCGGGCTCTTCGTCGTCGTCTTCTTCGGTCACTTCCGAGATGCGGAAGGGCCGCGGGTCGCTCTCGATGGGCGACATGATCTTGTCTGGATCCGTGTCCTCAATGCCGGCGTAGACCTTGGTCCTGCGCTGCTTGAGGTCGTCCTGGTCGTTGTCGCTCTCACTGTCGGATAGGATGAGCGAGTCGTTGGCCCAGACGTTCACCTCGCTCATGAGCTCCAGAGGCGCGTATTCCTGACGGTAGTCGCTCATGCTCGTGACCACGTGGGCCACCTGGCTGATGTCGATCAGAGGGCCTCGAAACCGCTTCTTGTGGCGCCGCCGCCGCGTGCCAGCGCTTTTGTCCCCTCGCGTCCGCTTACGCATACCGTCGTCATCCTGACCTTCGAGGTTCCAGATGTTCTTGTAAAATTCGCATTGCGGCGGATCCTCTGCGTGCACCATCATGGCCTTGACGCTTGGTGCGGCGGATGGTGCGGCGTCCATTGTCCAACCTGTGCGCATTGAAGTGATGGTCCGTTAGTCGTCTGTCCGCTAGCGACTTGTCCGCCTGTTGGTGCAGTACGTACCCCTTGTAGACGGCGTTTGTCGTTTGCTTCTGTAGAACGAGATCGAGAGTGGGGCCATCTTGTATGCTGGACGAGACTGCGGTATTGGGCGCTGATTACGTTCTCTTCCGCACCAGAACGAACGAGGAGAAAGCAGCGAAAAGTGGCTAATGGGGATGCGAGAATGCGTAAGCCTATTGGTGAGAACGCGGAACCCAACTCCAGCCAAATAGTGCGCCGACTGCGACACACACTGCCAGATTCAGTGGATCGCTGCGAAATGTCGACTGAAAGATTGACCGCAGACCCCTACAGCTCACACTTCCTCTGCCGCGAAACATCGGCCGTCCGCTCCCCTCCGCCCGACCCCCTGAGCTGTGTGCCAATGGGCTGTCTGGTTTTTGTCCAAGGGGCCGAAAGGCAACGAACGATTTGGGCATACATTTCTTCAATGAAAACTAGAGGTTAAGAAACGGATGCGCCACTTTCCTTTTGTGCTTCAACGTCCATGTGGGCAGCTGCGGCTAGGGCGTGTGGGTTCAGATGGCCAAAACTTTTGAACAAATCAGTCTGCTCGATTTTTCCCTAATAAAATATTGCGAGCGGTTGCAATTTTCTATTTATCTGTTTATGATGTCTCACCCTCTTGCATTCTGGTCTTCTTCGTGGGGCCAGAGCGGATGCCGTTTGAGCGTGACTCCCTGCGACCGCTCGAGGCGATGGATCACACTCTTCTCAATCCACTGCAGAGTGCGGTTCATAATGTTTTCGCCCTCCGGCGTAAACTGCTCGGTCCGAATGGTAAGCAAGCCTGTGATATTAGGGTATTGCGTTAAAAGCACACACACGCATACATGTTAGAAATGGCAATAAGGCAATCAAATGGCGAGCCCAGCATTACAAACCCCATACGTGAGCACAGAGAGCATAATGCCTGACATGCTTATGCCAAAAAAAATTTCTACGCACCGTGCAGGTTGCCGAAGAGGACGTCGGTCGAGTAGCGATCACCGATCATCACAAGGGTCGCAGGGTCCACGTTCTTACCGAAGAACTGCTGAACATGCTCAATACCTCCGGGTTTCTGTGCAAGGAAAGCGGTTGAATAGGCAGATGCTGGCTTCCAAACCCAACGAAGCTGCACTGGACTCGACGGAAACCAGATCAAGCCATGGACCCACCTTGGTGTTGTGTCGCAGCACAGCCACTTTCAAAGACTCTTCGATGATGCGCGCCTTGGTGAAGCCAGGGTCGTCGTTTGAACCTGCCGAGTTGGAGAAGATTACAACGCGGTCACCAAACACTTTCTTGCATTCCGCGAAAGAATGCTGACCACATAGAAAGAAGCAAAGAGATCGCGAGTGTCAGCCGCACGACTATTGTAAACGAGCCAGAGAACAAGGCGCGCAGTATGCCGCCGTTGCACGCACCTGCAAATGTGGAGAAAGTTCCGCTTGGTGTGGACGCGTGAGTGTGTTGTCCTTGTCGAAGACCACGCCCTGGAAACCGCGGTCCTTGAGCGTCTGGAACGATACTTCGTTCAAGTCTGATGGGAGAAAGCGAGAGAGCGCGAGCCATCATCCATTCATTACCACGACGACCACGGCGCAACGCACACAAGACACAGTTCAGTCTCACACGCATATGTTTTCCTGTATGGATGGATATGCGCGCAATAGGGTCCGCACCTTGCACTGACACTTGCGGCAGCAGCAATCGCGGTTCGCGTACAACCGTACGGCAGAACTCGGCCACACCGCGCAAGTTGAGTCCTTTCATACGGGAAACTCACGAAAACTTATCCAAATGCACCACAAGGTGCAATTTTGCGTAGCTCTTGAATTTTAGCCAATCATATATCCGATACTGTGCGCAAAGGATGGTTAACACAAAATTTCTACCAATTAAAATGCTCAAATACGAGGGATTGGGCGCCCGTCGTACGCGCAGTGCACTGGTGAGTCACTCACGCTTTCCCCCACGGCGCGTGCGCGAAACGCCATTACGCGTTTCCTGCGCTCGCGCGTGGTCCCGGTCGCTTGACGTCCTCATATCTTCCTCCTCTCCTCTTTCCTCTCCGCTCCTCCCCCCGCCCCCATCAGAGTATCTGAGAGTTCGTGCGGCGGTTGACTCCTTCATCTCTTAGAGCGAGTGCGTGGTCTTAGAGTGTCGAGTCATGAGTGACGACGAGGACGAGACGGTGGTCAACGATGTCGATGGCGAGCAACGCAAGGAAAACGGGGGTGCCAGCTCCAGCTCAGATGATGACTCTTCCTCCTCTAGCTCCGGGTCGTCGTCGTCCTCCGATTCGTCCGACTCAGAGTCCGATGGCGAGCAGGAGAATCCGCAGCAGGACCAAGGCGACCGCAAGGACTCGATGGACAGTGCGGCCAGCAGCGCGCGGTCGTCCACGCGAATGGATCTGGCCGAGCCGATCATCGTGAACTCCAACCGCGCGGCCGCACGATTCCGCGAGCAAAACCAGGAAGGCGGACTCATGGCGCTCGGCACCAAGAAACGTGATCGCCGCACGATTGAAGAGATTCAACGCGACCTGAAGAAAAACCGCGGTCGCGCCGGGTCGAATGGCTCGAATCTGCTCGGTGGCGGTCTAAAGAAGCCGCCCACGGGTGCAGTACCGCGCGTGAGTCCGCCGAAGGGCTCGCCGGCGCTTTCGCCTGAAGCTGGTGGCGCTGATGCGGCCGCCATCAACATCGGCCTGCCGCAATACAAACTGCCCAAGGGCAAGCCGAACTCGGCGCGATCACGTCTGGCTGCCAAGGTGTTTGGCAATCGCCGTTCCAATGCGGCCGCTCCGGCCAAACCCAAGAAAGCAGCGGCATCTTCAACATCCGGCTCCACCACCGGCATGGTCACCAACATATCGGCAGGTAAAGTCATGAAGCAGACTGCGAACGGAGCGCCAGCCAATGATCTTGGTGAGTTGAGATCTGTATGCTGCTTCCGGCCTCATCCACTGACGCTACTTGTCTGCATTAGATTCCTACATGGAGCAGCCAAAGCTGGAGCCTTTGGTGGTGGCCAAGCTGGAGCCCAAGATCGAGCCCCGCGTTGTGGATGTCAAGCCCGATGGCAAAGTGATTCGCGCGCTGCTGCGAGGCATGCTGCGCTATGGCGACCTGACCGATGTGGGCATCGTGCGAGGCAATCGCAGCAGCTATGCTGACGACTACCGCCTCGCGAACTTCATTGTGCGCTCGAACTTAACGACAACGACCAAGATGTCGGAGGACAAGCTGCTGGGCATCGCGACTGAGATCACCGAGCGCGTGTGCAAATGCGTCGAAGACAAACAGGACGTGATGAAGTACGCCGATGTGGAGATCAAACCGTCGCAGGTCGTGGAGCGACTGTACGAAAACCTAAAGCTGCGCGTCGCGGTGCAACGTGCCATGCGCGACGCTAACGTGTCTAGTAACGGCGTGAATGGAGCTTACGTGCTCATCGCCAAGCAGTGCGATCTACCGATTTTAGGCATTCCGAAAGACTTCCCTCCGTGGACTTGGGCCGAGAAGGAGCACGACTGGAACAGTAAGAAGGACACAGCTTTGCTGCTTGGAATCCATGTGCACGGCTTTGGCGGCTGGGAGGACATTCTGAACGACGATCTGCTTCACATGCAGCAGCAGCGAGCTCTCAAGGGCGAGCGGCTCAAGAAGCGCGCTGAGAATCTGCTGAAGAGACTGCCGCCACCGGACGACTCGGGTGAGCCTCGGATCGTCCATGCCGCGAGCGTTCTGGCTGCAGGTGCGCAGAACGCGAACCAGTCGCTGGGTGCCCAGCTCAGTGCGATCATCAACAACAGCTCCAGCAAAGGACGCATGCAGCGCGCAGCTGAGCGCTTCGCTGCTCGACAAGGCGGCAGTGATTTGAAAACTAGTGTTGCAGAGGATTCAATCCGCCGATCACATACACAGCATGCGAACTCAAGTGCCAGTTCTAGCGAACGGCCGCGAAAGCCGTCGATCTCGTCGCCAGCACCGGTCGTCACTAGTAGGAACACCGCACATGACGATGAGCCCGAGGATGGCGAGGTTGGATCGACAGTAATCGAGGACTCGAAACCGCGACGGAAGCGGTCAGCTTCGATCGACCGCTCCGTGAACAATGTCGGCACGCAATCGCCTCGGAAAAAGAGCAAACCGCACCACAAGGAGCCCGAGAACCACGTCGTAATGGCTGTGAAGCCTGCGCTGAACGAAGACGAGTGCCTGGAGAAGTGGAAGCCTAGCAAGAAGCTGAAGGATATCCGCCAGATTCTCAAGAAAATGAAGATCATGGCCGACTGGTCCAAGAACCAGAAGGACGAAGTCGTGGTGGAGAAAGTGTACAAGTACATCACCACGATCGGTAGTGCGATCGATGAGTTTGTGTTGCGAGCAGAGAAGGAGGACGAGCGAAGAGCAGTCTGCGAGTGGGACGAGCTGTGTACGTGTCTCTGGACCTACGCTGCGAGCTTCACGCCCTTCTCGTCAGTGGTCTTTGAGCAGCTGTACGATGATATTTGCGCCGATGGCGAGATGCTGCGGCAGGAAGCGCACGATCGCGCTGCTGTCTCCACATAATATGAAACTAACGCATGGACACGATGGTACGTTAATTGTCTCCAGTCTCATAGGCCCAGCATGGATAGAAAATGCGCATGAATTGCCCTGACGACTGAAGCACAACTAGGTGACCATATCCCCATTAAATGTAGCTCAGCTTGGCTTGTCTCCCATTGCACGTTTGCTTTCGCTGTGAAACGTCACGACCGTTCATGCAAATGGGCGGCGTTGCGATGGACCCGACGGAGGACGAGCTACAGCTGAAGGCTCAAGTCACCAGCACGCTCACGGATCGAGGAGTGCTTGGTAAGATCAAGGTGTGTGGCTGGAGGCTGCAGTCTCAATAGCTCTGACGCGTTGTTTGGTGGCAGGCGCAATTGCGTGCTGCTGTATTTGATGTGATGCATGAGCAGGGCGAGCTGAAGCGCAATCCGAACGCACCGCAGCTCAAGGACTTCCCGCAGGAAAGCGCTGCGGCCATGGAGATCGTCATGGAGTTCCTGGCGTTTTTCCAGTTCGAACACGCGCTGCAAGTTCTGCAGACGGAAGCGAATCGGACCGCTCCAGCGTCTGACCGAGTCATTGAGTCCATACGAGCGAAGCTTGGGCTTTCTCCCTCGGCATTGCGTGGCAAGAGCCAGCGGCCTGTGCTTCTTCAGATGCTGGAGCGTCTTCTTCAGAGTGGCGATCCCTATGAAGTCAAGAGCTCACTGCGCTCAGACGCCAAGATCGACTTTGTACTGGACAAAGAGACCGTCTCACCTGCTACTGTTGAGAGTCGAGCAAAGGAGATTGGTTTGTCACGATCTGGCGAGCGAGCGCAGGATAATGACGAATGGAAGCCCATGGCGAGTCGACAAGAGATGGAAGCTCCACGATGCATGGCGACGGAGGAGGACCACGAGCCTCGAGACACTGCAGCAGAGGAGAGTGAAGAGATTCTGAGTGGGTCAGAAATCGACGAGAGTGTGATCGAGGAGCAGTCGGCCAGCGGGAACTACAGCCAGGATTACAGCACAAGCGATTTCGCTGCGCTTGAGAAGGATCCCGTAGCTGTTGAAGTGCGAAAGCAGGACGACGAGCACGAGGATCATGACGAGGACCAAAGCGAAGCCAGTGAGGATGAGTCAGCCACGCTTCCTCCTCCTGTGCCGTCCAAGCTCTTGGCCTTCAATGCGGAGCGGGAAATGGAGCGTATGCTACCACCGGCCACTTCCACGACGACAGATCTTTTCGATGACGAAGACTCGGATGCGGTCCGTTTGAGAGGCGAATGACTGATGTAGTGGGGCTAATAGACCAGTGGTCAATGTGCAGGACGGCGAGGCAGCGCGTCTGAACGCTCTGGACGCCAAGCTGAAGGCCATGGAGGCCGAAGACGAAAGCGGTGTGCTTCAGCAGTTGAAGGCCTCGCTCCAAGCAGAGCTGCAGCAGCAAGACGACCACGAAGACGACACCAGCAAGGCAGACGAGGAGCACGATCCGTACGGTAGCGACTTTGAAGAGGAAGAGGTTGTCAGGTACAGAGTCCGCTTTTTCTCTCTCTCTTCTCCTTCACTTCTCATGCGTCTTGGGGGCGTCTTTTGAAGCGAGATCTCGGAAGAAGTGGAGTCTGTGGCCGATCTGTCCGACCAGGAAGCTGATGACAAGCCCATGAGCCAGTTGCCATCAGTGGTGCTCACAGACAAGATCGTGGACAGCAAGGACGCGCTCAACAGCTACGACTACATCGAAGACGTCGAACGCGATTGATCAAGTGAATGTGGAATCGCTTTGCATTGCTTTCTATCTGTTGAATGAGAGCTCAATTGCTCTCGTCACTCTCTGGAAGCACCGGCGCCGGCTGGCCCGTGAGCTTTTCCACGAGAGCGCGGTCCTCGAAGCACTCGGGATGGATGAAGAAGTCCTTGCCTCGTGCCTGGAAGGACAGCATCGGGTGCATGGACTTGGCCGGCGGTGCGGTCTCGCTCAGCAGGAAGCTGGCCTTGGTCAGCTGTGCGAACAGCGTGACTGTTTCAACCGTGACCTCGCTCTTGTCTGGATTCACAGGGTCGCGTGCCAGCCACATGCGCATGACGTAGGGCTTGAAGAGGTAGTGAAAGAGCGACGTCGTGCCCAAGCCGAAGAGCTGCAGAGCATAATCATGTTGGCATGAGAGGACATCAGTAACAAGCAGGAGATGTGACGACGTACCATGACGGTGCCGCACATGGCCCACTGCATAATGCGAGAGAGAGCGTGAGGAACGCCAGGACTCACTCAGACAGCGCTGGTGCAGCGTACCTTTCCGACGACCGAGGCAGACTGCTCGCTGATCATGCAGAGTGTGGGCATGCCGATGGACGTGAGGATGCAGGAGGTCACGGACACGCCCTTCATAATGCGCACAGTGCGCGCCATGGGGCCTTCGTACACCAGCGTGGGCTCTTGCTTGGCCTCGTCCGTGCTGGTGGAGGAGCAGAAGCGCACAGTCTGCCAAGGACGCACAGCGACAGCATTGGCGGACCGCGTAGTGTGCTGGGCACTCAGAACAGCGCCATTGCGCGCTTGTGTAGCGGTGCGCAGCAGACTCGGGCCGTTGCGACGGAGCATCTTGGCCTAGGATTTGACTGGTGGTTGACCCGAATACTGGACTTTGTGTAACCCAGTTACGGTTCTCACGATGTAGGCGGTATTTTAGGCTTGACCCTATCTATACTCAAGTTTGTGGAATGATTGTCCTAATTTAAGACTTGTGTAACTGTGACAGAATTGTGCGCTAAAACGAATTGTCAGTGCAGTATACGCTTACGGTACCACTGATTGATGATCTCGTGAGTTGGGTTGTTTTGGGCCAGTGGCCCAATGTGAAGCAAACAAACGCAGCGATGCACTTGACGCGGCTCCTCTTCTTGGACTTCTTGGTCGTGTCGCGACTGACGTTTTCTACGTATTAAGGGTGGACTGGAGTGACAGGACTTGCTCAAACCCAAACGACACTGCATTTGCCACTTCAACACGCTTAATTGGTCACCCAAATCGATATGTACCTCCAAAGCTCGAAAGAAAATAACTCAAACGGGACACACTGTTCACCCACACCACCTTGTACCTCATCAGGAAGATTAGGCAGCAATCATCGACTCACAAATTAGACCACGGTAATCGCTTACTTCGCCAACGCCATCTATGATAGCTGGGCAGCACAAGAGGGATTCACTGTTACCACAGATGAAGGCCAAGCATTCATTCATGAGCTCTGGCGCACTTCAATGTGCTGGAGCTCCTCGCACGCATGCCATCTCCCCCTTCGCGTTGCCTGATCTCGTTTGCACAGGATATTAATTTTTGCGTTTACTCAGTGTTTACCACGATGTTCACTGAGTGTCGTCTCATTTAGATGTTTGGTACGGTGCAGGATACACTGTAACTGAATAACGCATCATATATGCGATCCATATTTCTCTACAGTACTTGAATACCTCATTGAAAGCGGCTCCTGGTTTGTACGTACAGACCGGTCTTATTGACGATTTGGTTTGCTTCAGCTGAATAACTACTTTGCAAGGAACTGTTTTCGCAAGGAAATGCTGAGTTTGACTGAACAACGGCTTATCAGTTTTCACACTTGTCGGATGGAAGTAGCGGATAGGGGAAAAGGAGTTCGTGAGCACCTCCACTGTGAGGATTCACGGTCGTTTTCTCTCTTTCCTCCTCCAAGGCCGACGACGGGATATCGACCGCGGCGGATGTTCTTCCTCACACATGAAGAGACAGTGCCAACTATACCAGTCACCTAGCATACAGTAAATGCGTGCCGCAGATGATGCGGCTTTCATGTGGGCTTGACCTCGTGTCTTGGAGAGGAAGCGCCACTGTAGAGGGCTAGGGGCCCAAAGTGCACCCTGTCAACCCAGTCAAGGGGAGCTGGCACATCATCCAGACCGCCCCCTCAGCATGAAGAGACCTCCTATCTTTCCTTCCATTTTTTTAAATTTCACCGTTGCTGTATTTTACCGTCATTCGTCAGACCAGACCCGCTTGACGAAACAGGGATTTAAAATCACCCTTCATAGTTTGTGCGGGTCGATAGCAATCGAAACACCGCCATGGCGCCACTTCAAGATGGCTCATTTCTTCGCCGTAATTTTCATAATTGCGTTTTCTACGCTTATCCCAACTTGTGTACACAGTCGCGGTCCAACATACCCAATGATGTGCTACAGTACCAGCATAGCCCGCAATTCGCATGCATGATCACGATTTCACGAGAATTCCTTTGTATACGCCTTCATCTTCTTCGAACACATTATTCTTGTGTGGAAATGGCTGGCCTGCGGTCCTGTATCCACACTTGTAACGTTGAAGTGTACAGTACGTAAACTTTATCCACCAGCGAGAAACGAAGATAAAAAACAGAAAAGAGAAGAAGAAAAAAGCCTGCCTGTGTTCCCTGAGCGACCGCACGCACGCACGCAAGTTGCCAAGGGAACCCCCGTCCCCTCCGCTCCACTCTTCCCTCCTCCGCCCCTGAGTTCCTTTTCTCCACCCACGTCTCGCGGAGGACACCGTATTATACACCCGCGAAGGCGATTGCTGTATTCCACGGGTCAAGTCTTTCGTAAAGCGGTCGCACGCCACCCGCATGCCGGCGCCGCTCCTCGCAACTCCTCTGCGTGCGCCCTCGTCGTACTCGAACCCGGAAGCAAGTGGGCACCAACACATGCAACGTAAATTGCCCGCAGGCATGGGTGGCGGAGGCAACATGCAGCCACGCGACCGTCGCGCCATGATGCAACCCCCGTCGGCTTCGTACAGTGCGGCCACGCTTCAACATCTTCAACAGCAGCAACAGCAGCAGCAACAGTCAGCATATCTCAACATGGGGTTGAGTATGACCATGAGTGACATGGAGTCCTCCATTCGCGCATATCAGCCGCACCCACATCCAGGCATGGCTGCAACTACTGGCGGCTCGACTGCCACCCACGATGCAACCTCTGTTGGTTACTGGCGGCCCACAATGGACCCAAACAGCAACAACAGCGCTCCGTACAAGCCACAGAACGGGGGTCTCGAGCTCGCATTTGGTGAAATGCTGACCAATCAAAACTCCACAGCCATGGACGAACGCACTCCCGAGGATGGCCACATGGCCGCAGTCATGGGCGCTGCACCATACGAGATGACGTCGTTCGCAGAGCCCATGGGCATGAACAGTGGGAGCGGCGGCGGCAACACGAGCGGTGTTCCTCGAACCGAATACCAGGTCGGACCGTCTGGTCTGGTCATTCAACAGCCACAGCAACAGCCACAACAGCAATCGCAACGACCGCCTGGCCACGCAAGCGACCAAGACGATCCGATGACCACACCTATAGCCACAAGTGGAGCCACTGGCCCGCCACAACCACGTGCCGACGGTTCGCAACAGTTAGGGGCGAGTGCGGAGGCAGGGACCGCATCTACGGGTGACTACTCGCGGTTTGTGGACGCACGCGAGGAGCCGGACTTGACACAGCGCAAGATCGACGAAAAGAACGAGAAGTGCCAGTTCCACCACTGCCCCAACCGCGCGCGTGTGTTGCAGGCCTACGGCAAGTTCTGCAACCGCCACGTGATCGTGGCCCCATGCGGCTTCCCGGGCTGTCGCGACAAGGCGCTGGTGAACAGCTCTATGTGCGAGAAGCACCTGGCGCAGGGCAAGGAGGCGCTGCACCACATCCTGGCCAGCCGTGCACAGAACGTGCCGGTGTGCCGCACGTTTGGCTGCTTTAAGAACGACCAGGGCCGCGGCTACTGTCGCGGCCACGAGAAGCTGCTCATGGCCACGGGCCGCCTGCCCAAGCATATTAACAAGCGGCGGCTCAACAGCGCGTACACCATGTGCAGCTACCCAGACTGCCAGAAGCACTCGCAGCGGAATCACTTGTGCCGCACGCACGGCAACATGATCATGAAGCAGGCCGAAGAGCTCGCGGCCACGACCAGCGACAGCTACGAGGACATTCTGGCGCGGCTACAGAAAGATATCCGCAGGTGTACACATCCCAGCTGCACCAAGAACTCGCAACGGGACCGCCTGTGCACAATGCACTACTACGAGAAGCACAACCTCTCGCGGGACGGCCAGCCGCAGAACGCCGGCAGCTCACCGTCCAGCTCGGCGCACGGCGGTGAGGACGCACTCATGACCACGCCCACAGGCAGCAGCCACGCCAAGAGCCCAGTGGCCAGTGCCAAAGATGTGAGCATGCTGCGGGACGTCGAGCGCACGCAATGCAGTACGCCCGGCTGCGAGCATGCGTCCTCACAGACCTCTGGTCTGTGTCTGTACCACGAGAAGCAAGCCAATCAAATGCAGCACCTGAGTGGCTCGGCGGCCCGCGGTGGCCTGACCACGTGCCAGTTGACGAATTGCATGAACCCCGTGGCCCGCCCAGGTGAGCTCTGTGTGGCGCACGAACGTGTGTTTGGAGGTGCCAATAGTAGTTGTAGTAGCAGCAGCAGCTTCGCCCCGCGCAACAACAGCATGAGTGGTACCGAAGCCGCGTCCGCAGGAGAGAATGAAGCCAAGCAAGCGCTGTTTATCCTCAATGGCAAACGCCGTGGGACTGGCGAGGCCTACGCAGCCGCAGTGGACAACGGCCGCTCGACCAAGTGCAGCAACCCGATGTGCGCGCGTGAGACCGACGGTCGGGACTACTGCGAGTCGTGCCAGAGTCTGTTCTCACCGCTTGTGGTCTCTGTGGGGGACCAAGTGTCGTCCAGCGGCGCGTCGTGGTCCCAAGCCGACTCTGTGGCCATGCAACAGCAGCAGCAGCGAGTGCTGACAGAGACTGGATGGGACGACGGCGGTATCAAATTCGGCAGCAACAGCCGCGAGTGCTGTCGCGTGAAGGACTGTCCTCAGATCAGCGCGCGCGGCGGCCTTTGCGAGGCCCACATCCGGTCGTTCGAGGACGGATCGCTGTCTGTGGACGAACTCACGCTGCGGTCGCGCCAGATCACGGAGCGGCAAGAGCAGGCCTGGAACGCGGCGGTCGCGGCGGCCAACGAGGCCAAGCTCCAGAACACGAGCCCCATGGGCGGCAGCAGCAAGATGAAGAAGTACTTTTGCCGCATGGACGGTTGCGACAAGCAGGCCCAGAAGCGTGGCCTGTGCAAACGGCATTTCCGACTACAGAGCGAGGGCGTGAGTGGTCCGTCGGCTTCGGGTCTGATGAGTGAGAACGTTGTGCCGTCATCGTGTCAGTTCGCTGGCTGCTCACAGTCGACTGCAGGCAGTGGCTCTGCGACGCTCTGTGTGGCGCACTCTCGGGTCTCGCTGTGCTGGCATCCGACCTGCAACGTGCTGGTGCGTGCACCGCAGTTCTGCGAGACCCACGCGATGCAGCGCCAATGCGCATTCGAAGGCTGCAGCTACAGCACCAGCAGCCCAAGCGTGAGTGGCTGTATGCACCACGTCATGGCGCCCCGGTGTCGCCATGAGCACTGCGAGAAGTTTGTAGTGGGCAATGGCGGCGGTGACCGGTGCCGCGTGCATCAACTCAGCTGCGACAAGGAGCCATGTGCGCTCTGCATCGTGCACGGCTTACGTCGCCATGCTGGACGCAGTGGCACGATTGACATGCAGCAGCAGCAGTATCCCAAGGAGAACGTACCCGGCCGAAGCAACGACATCGACACGGACGGCAAGGCATTTGCTTCGGCGAGCTCTGTCGGAGTACCGTCTTCTTACCGCGAGACGCGACTGATTTGAATGAATGGCGGCAAGAAGCGAGCAAGAGGAATTAGGCAAGTCCCATTTGTCAACGGCAGGAAATGGGCGGAGAACGGAGCGATCTACCGCTCAAGACAGCGATGAGGAAGAGCGGAAGACGTTTCGGGGGGAGAGTGCGAGTACGACGACGGAGGACGAGGGAATTGTAGGACAGCTTGGATGTTATTATTAGTTTGAAAGGTCAACGAGAGTGGCACATGCGTTGTTTGGGAATTGAAAGAATTTGCATTAGTTGCTTTCCGATTTCGTTCGCATTGCCTTCCTTGACTGGCGAGATGGCTACATGTAGCCATCCATTTCTTCTGCCGATCTCGCTAGCTGTGCAGTGGGCTTTAAATAACGTGACGACCGAAGACGAAGCGCAGAATGCGAAGGTACGTGGGCTTGAAGTATTGCGGTGGACTGGACATGATCATGGCCATAGACACGCAGAAGAGTGCCACTTCACTGTGCTTGACATAGCGCACGAGACCACGACGCTTGAGCATTTTCCACACGATCTCCATGGCGTGCGGCACGCAATAAAGCATGAGCTCAAACCGCCGCTTGGGGTCTTCGAAGAACAGCGTCAAGCCTGTCGAAAGCTAATCCAAGAGAGAGAGAATGATTAGATCCACGACGCTTCACTCTAGTCAGCATGTTTGGATTGCACGCACCCCCGCGATCCACGACTCGGCCGGAAGATCTCGCTGGAGCATGTTGCGGATGGTGCAAATCACCAGCTGGACCATCGTCTGTGCTCAAATCAGATCAAATGCTTTGGAACTCGAGAGCCAAAACGCGTAGAAACAAACCTGGTATGATGTCAGAAATGAAGACGAGCGGAGGACTGCGTACGAGACCTTGGTGGTGGTCGTGACGGGAGCCTGCTGGAGTTGCTTGAAGCGGAAGATCAAGGCTGGGAGGCAGTGCACCGGTAGATAGATTTGTAGAGCGCGCGTGAAGCCAGCTGCCCACTCCTTGATGGCGTGGATCACGCACGATCCCCTGCAAGTAGAGAGTTAGGTTGAATACCATGCAGATCTCCGCTAGAGCTATAGACATACATATGGTAGTGGGGCTGGCACGTTCGGAACGCCACGAGCTTGCCAGCAGCATCGAGCTCACCACGGAGCTGGTGACGGACCGTGTACTCAAGACCGTTGTGAGTCACGCCGCCCATGCGTAGGATCCACTGATAGTAGCCCTGCACCAATATCAACAGTGAGCATGGCCATACCTCAATGCCTGAATCTACTGACAAGGACGTACTTTGGACAACAGCGTGGGGTCCACAATGAACGCGTACATGATGGCCACGTTACTGAGTGCGAAGAGGCTCTCAGACGAGTACTTGACCGTGGGCAGAGCACCGACAGACGTCAGATGACGGCCCACAACGTCGAGCATGCGCACGAAGATGTAGAGAGAGATGGTGCTTCGTCGCGAGGGCGAGTCCACCAGCAGTGCCAGGCCCGAGACGCCGCCTAATCAGCAGCCACGTGAGTACGTATTGCTTTGTTTGTATTGATGGCTACGTGTGAGACTCACCAGCTATGGCCAGATTCAGCTGGTCCTTACGACCGCGACCGATGCGAGCCGCGATCTCCGTGAGCCGGAAAATGCCCACGAGACTGCCGAAGAACGCGCCAAAGCGAATCGTATCAGATCTCAGCAGCAGTCGCACGGCATCCGCATAGCCGTATTCAATGCTGCTCCACTTGCGTGAAGCCAGTAGCACAGCTGTGAACGCCTTTGTGCCGTACGCAAAGACAAACGCTAAAGCATAACAACACACACGTCAGTGACAGAGCGTTTGTCCCACAACAGTCCAGACAGGCCTTGTACCTCGAGCGGCCGCCTTGACGGCTGACAGGATGTCTCGCTTGATGGCTGCGTGGTCAGCCAGCAGAAGTTTCAGCTCGCTGCGCCGCGTCTCCAGTGTATGTAGCTGCTGGTGCTTCTGGTGGTCGCCGTCGTTGTTGGGCACTTCTGCATCAGGCGACGGCGCATCAGTCTCCAGGACCAGCAGCCGAGACGCGTCGCTCTTGTGCTGCACCTCGTTGTGCTTCTCCAGCGCCTGGGCCGTGAGTTCTGCCGCCTGGCGCCGGTCGCTCGTGAAGAACGCCGAGTAGATCCGCTCCATGTTGACGCAGAAAAGAAGCGCACGTGAAGCTGTTGAACTCCCAAGCTGCCACGGTATACGTACCGGTATCTCTCAGTATTGTTTGAGTAGGTGCAGCTTTTCGACAAAGTACGAGTTTGGAAACTGTAAATACTGCAATGAATACCGGTATTTCAATAAATATGTCAATCATTGCGACAAATCGGGAAGAGGGACACAAGTGCGACAAATAGACCGACGGATTCATGGAGCAGCTCATGGAGGAAGGCATATACGCAGGCACGTGCGATCAAAATCAGAGCGCAATCGCCATCACGCGATGTTGTGACTCGGGTGGCTGGAGCCAGTGGCATCCACGTGGCTTGCAGTTGCAGGAGAGACAAGGCGGGGTGAGACTCTTTGCCAGTCAAATGGCAGCATGAGGGAGAGATAAGGCGGGGTGAGACTCTTTGCCAGTCAAATGCGAGCAGGAGAGAGTGGGCGGGGTGAGACTCTTTGCCAGTCAATGCGCTTGTTGCGGTCGTCTCGCGCTCCCATTCGTCAACAACAGAGACGAGCGCCTGAGTCAGCAACCGTCCGGCCAGGCGGCCTCAATTCATGTCGCACGCCTTAGAATCGTCTTTTCAACCAATCAAACGTCGTTTCATCATGCATATGATTGGATGAAAATCTGTCAGGGCAGTGGTTGAAGTGACGCGCACATGCTGGACTCGATGATTAGGGTTTGCAAGAGCACCAAAATCGTCCACTTTAATACTGGGCTGCGTGGCGGATCCAGCGTCTTCGCATCTGGTCATTCGGGCTCTTGCGGTCTGCCTGCCCCATGGAATGGCTGGACGTGCTCAAGGACCTGAATGCCGGTACCGTCGGCGGCGTGGCCGGTATCGCGGCGGGCCATCCGCTGGACACAGTCAAAGTGCGGCTGCAGACGCTTGATGCGAGCAAACCGACCGCCGGCGTGGTTTCCACGCTACGGCAGATCGTGGCTGCCGAAGGGCCACTGGGGCTGTACAAAGGGCTGCTCTCGCCCATCCTGTCGAACGCTCCCATCAATGCAGTCGTGTTCGGCGTGCAAGGCGTTGTCTCGCGCGGCATCAAGGAAGCCACAGACCAGGAGATGCTCACTCCCAGCCAGCAGTTCCTCTCCGGAGCTGCGGCCGGCGTCGCGCAGGTCGTGTTCGCGGCGCCCTCGGAGCACGTGAAGATCCAGATGCAGGTCAACAGCGCTCGCCAGCACGAGAGCTCTATCGAGTGCGGCAAGAACCTATACAGGAGACATGGGCTTCGCGGCTTGTTCCGCGGCTGGCAGATGTGCATGGCGCGCGACGTGCCGGCCTTTGGCGTCTATTTCTTCACGTACGAGGTCACCAAGCGCTGGATGACCGACGGAAACCCAGAGAACGAGAGCGACATGCGGCTGCTACTATCCGGCGGCATCGCGGGCTCCATCTCATGGCTCGTGAGCCACCCGATTGACGTCGTCAAGTCTTGCGTCCAGAGCCAAGGCTTTAGGAACCAGCGCACGGCCTGGCAGCTCACGCAGGACCATTTCGCAGCCGAAGGCCCGCAGTACTTCCTCAAGGGCTTTGGTGCCACTATGCTGCGTGCCTTCCCCGTGAGCGCTGTGACGTTCCTCGTGTATGAGAAGACCATGCAGTTCATGTCGTGAGTTTGTTGTTGGGCCCCAAGTAGATTAGAATGCTAGAACACAAGTGAATTATAGAACTCGCTCTTCCTTCTCCTGCTCATGGCTTGCTGTTGTTCTTGTTGTTGTCGATCGAAGGCTCGCCCAAGCGGATGTCGGCCGGGGCGATGAGCTCGATGAGCTTAGCGTCCAGTGGCTGCTCACACATTGGACACGTGGGATCGGACTCCAGATGTGCGATGAACTGAGTGTGCAGCGCGGGGAAGATGCATTTGGGGCACATGGACCAGTTATCTACGACCATGTGATAGCCCTGGATACGAACAGCAGCAAGATCAGTGAGACAAGAGCTGCGATGGCGTAACAAACGGATATCAACTCACCGTGACGATGCAGTAAGGGATCCAGTTCTTGCACTTGGAGCAATCCAATTCCGCCTCGGGCAGCTCATTCGCGCAGAATGGGCACGGCGTCGTGGGATCTGCGGCTTGTTCCTTGTTGGGTCGACGTACGATGGCTTCAATCTTGCGCTTGATCTCTTTGTCGATCGTGTTGCGATGCTCTGGTCTCATGAGCGTCGTGGCGTACTCGTAGCTGTAGGCTCGTAGTCCAGCCCGCTGGCACTCGATGACTGCCGAGATAAGAATGTTGGACACATGCGTAGGGAACTTGGAGATATGCTTGGCCACACGCACGAGCATGCGAGCAGCTGCTGTGTGGTCGCCACGCTTGACAAGCTTCTTGACCAGGATGTAGCTGTGAAGCAACAACAGCGAGTTGCGCAGGTCCTGGCTCACGTGGATCTTGTGCATATCAAGCTGGCGATGCGTCTCCACGAGCACGTCGTGTGCCATCTTGTAGTTGCCTAGTTCTTGCTCCTGCCGGGAGATGATGATGGCTGTCTTGGCTGCCTGGGCGTAATTCCCTAGCGCCATATACAAGCGGAAGATGTAGTTTGGATCCTTGGGGATGCCATCCGTTTCGCCCATGAGATGGTCGATCAGTGTGTGCGTGAGCATATCGTTGCGTGCCTTGCCGACCACGTCGATTGCTCTCGTGAGCTCCGTATCGCCGCACAACAAGAATAGTCTCAGAGCCTTGTGGTAGTTGCCACAGATCTGGTAAAACTCTGCAGCGCGGGAAGGCGCCTGAGCCTGCTCGTAATGCTGCGCGACCTTGGCAGCACGCTCGACCGAGATGGACTCGCCCAGCAAGTGGGTAAACGAATCAACCTCATTTTGCGCGAGCGCAAGCTGGAACGCGTCCTCTTCCTTGTTGGCCATGAGGAGAAACTCGATCGCACACTTGTAGTTGCCCGAGTCTGAGCAGTATTTGGCCACGACAAGAGCACCTTCTGAGGATTTGGTTTCTCGAACAATCGAAAAGGCCTTCTCTGGGTTGTGCAGATTCTCAAGCTGAATGCGAACGACGCTGTCCATGTCATTGGCTGCCTCGTAAGCGTCCGATGCAGCGCTAAAATCTCCCGCAGCTTCCTTAGCACGACCAAATTGCGCGTGAATCTTTGGCGTCTTGACTTTTGCCATGAGCGGTGCAGCCTTGCTCAAGTTCTTCATCTGGATATAGATCTGCGCTGCCTTTTCAAACTGTTGGCCCTTTTCGTAGAGTGTAGCTGCGTCGGCTGATTGCTTCATACTCTCGAGGATCATTGCACACTCGCGGCAGATCGCGACATCGCCAATCTCGGCGATTAGCCGCATACCGCGGCGTAGGTCACCGAGGCGAAACGTACATCTTGCGATACCAGCGCTGCTCTGCTGGCGTAGTTTTTCCGGACATCGCACGGGATTACCCTGTTCATCAGTAACGTTGGTGGCATGTTCGTACATTTTCAGCGCGCCTTCAAATTCGCCGCGGAACTCGAGCTGCGTCGCGTATGAAACGCTAAGCTCCGGCACAAGATCCACAGCCAAGGAGTCTGCTAACTTGAGCGCCTGATCCCACTGCAACAAATGCCTTTGCATGTGCAGAGCTGCCATGGGATCACTTGAGTCGAGGAAAAGCCGACGAGCCTCAGCATAGTCGCCAAATAGCATCGATACGTGACCGGCCAGCAGGTTCTTCTCCTCAATGTTTTCGATGCGGTTAAGGCCGAGTACCATACCAGCGTCGCCCAAGTGACGATACACACGTTTGGCCACAGCGATATCCAGCGTGTGCATTGCTCTTCCAGCAAGTGCCAAGAAATACTCGCGCGAGTCGATGCTCAGCGCCTGCTTCCAAGCAGCTTCCATGCGCAGCAAGCTCAGGTTCTGTCGGAAAATAGCCCTTTCGACTTCGCCTATGGGTACAGCTCTCGATGATTTCTGTAATTGATCGTGCGTCAGCGACGTGATGGTCGACAACTTTCCTGAGGCATGCTGGCAGGTGACTACACCATCGCAGATCAAAATGGGCGACAAATCCGATGGAACTGACGTCCTGGATGGAGCGATCACGAAGTCGCCATTGTCTGATATCTCCATAGATCCAAGTTGCGTGACTTCAGATCCGCTCACCGTGATGTCAGTATATTGGAACAAGCTGAATCGATCTTGCTCTAATGCGATGAACACGCATGGGTCGACAGTATCCCATAAGATAGAAGTCGTCGTGATCGGCACACCTGAAATGCACACGGTCTCACGGACAGGCACATTGAGCAAGTACCCGCCACGCCGAGAGTCCAGGAAGATCACTCGTGTGCCGTCTCGATTTGGTGCAATCTGTACAATACCGACGCCATCGTCATGACGGTAGGAGCAACCTTCGAGGAATTTCCACTCTGCGAGGTAAAAGAAGTGGATCGCGCCCGTACCGTTCGATGTCGAGTAGATGAAAAAATCCTTGGTAAGCGCTATTGAGCTGATTTCGTTATTGCGCTCATCGCGGCCACCACTTGCGCTGGAGAACACCTTTCCTTGCTCTTCAAGCAGATCTGTGCTGGGCCCCGTTGCACCAGGCTCGACGAGGTGCAGACTAGCCTTGCCGTCACATAGCACGCAGGCGTAGTCGCGATTCAACTTGACTGTGGTTACTCGACCAAGATACTGTTGTTCGTTTACGAGAGCATCATTGGATGTGCCATCGCAACGGTAATACCAAACCCGGTTGTTCATACCCACCGCCACGTGGCGAGGTCCAATAGACACAAACGAAGGCTCGATTGAGACTGCGATGTGAATCGGATTGTCACGCCCAAGAACATCTACAACACTCAACTCACGCAGAGAGCTTAGATACGCCACGTAGTTGTTGTAATGGTCGTACACCTTTGGCATGCGCGCAAGGAAGTTCTGGACGATGCCGCCCTGCGTGGCTACCGTCAGAATCTGCCCATCCGACGTGAAGCTCATCATGTTGGCTTCATTTTCCTACGACGTTCATACAAACAATGAGGTTTACCAACTGCACATACAATGAAACCTCGTCCGAACAACTTACCTCGGCATCAGTGAGTTTCACAGTGTCACCCGGGATCTCTTTTTGGTTCGACATATCGATTACTTTAATTCCATTGTCACCGCTGATCGCAAGTCGATTGAGAATTGGAGAATAACTAGCAGCGAATACGCGCTCTGTGAAGAAGCGTCCTGAAAACGTCTCTTCTCCTAGTTCCTACGAAACCAAAGGGTATCCATTTACATGATCCACTCTCGGCAGGTTAAATCAACAAGCATGGATCCCTTACATCCATTTTGGTAGAGATAACAATCACAAAGCCATCTGAAAAGACGATCATGATCATTCCGTCTGCAAACCATTCGAAATAGACAACGCTTCCGTAATGCTAGTAATGCACGAAAGGAGGTACTGGTGAGTGATGAGTGGCATGCCAGATATAATTATCAATGGGAGCTATACCGCCTGGAATGTCAATTCGACTGGATTGTTTGGGTCATCAAGATTCAGTAGGATGATCGACCTCTGCAGCCCAATCGAGATCTGATGCTCGGCGGTCTTCAGTGAATCGCCTCTTTTGCGGCCGAACTTAATACAAATGGGCTATGGCAATTGTCTTCCGTTAGCAACAGACATGCTCATAACAAATAATGCACGATATTACTCGTACCGTGTTATTAAGCTCACGTTGATCGATCGTGTCGCCCTTGGAATTGCTCACAGTGACCATGTGGTCCTCTGCTCCGAGCACAAGCTGGTCGCTGCTATTCCAAGCGCCCGTCACGATCCTTTTCGAGTGTTTTCCGAGCACAGGCACAATCTTACGCGTGGCCTTGCTGTACAGCACCAGATTGCCCTTCTGTGTGCCAATGGCGAGCTGCGAGCCGGTTGCCGACCACTTAATGAAGGACGGGTCCTTGAGACTTGTGTCCAGGTTCTGTGTAGACCGAGTGCCCAAGTCCCAGAGCGGCACAACACTGCTGTTGAGCTGCAGGATCGCCAGTGTTGCTCCATCGGGATCCCACTCGAGTGCGAGCACGGGGGCGGTCATGTCGAGACCGATCTCATCGTACTGCTCGCCTTGGCGGTCAAAGATATGCACGAGACCGTTCTTACCGGCGGTTGCGAGAAATGCGCCATTAGGCTGCCAACTGAAGACCACAGGACCTTGGCCGTGGAACTTGGACGCAAGCTTGAACAGCTTCTTCATCGTCTCGAACTGGTCGCTAATGGATCGCGCCGCTTCCGGATCGCAACGTTTTGAGATTGCGATGGGTACACCGTACCAATATTGAAGAACTGGTGCAGTATTCTGTGATTCTTACGTTTCTAAACCTTTTTAGTGCTGCATTAAAATGGCCGAGCCATCGCAACTTCAAGCAGACGGCAGTCAATGGCGATCTCAGGTCCAAGTGACGCGCCATGACGAGCAAGTTCTTGATCTACAAAATGTCCGGAGCTGAAACAGCCTGAAGGCGTACGATTCCACGAGTTGAGTGCAGCGTAGTGAGTACGTACGTAATCGAACCCCATGACAGGTAAAACAAATCGCTGATACCTGGCCAACAGTTGCTTGCTGCGATGTTCGGGTCCATGAGCCCTATAGCTTTGTAGGCTTCTGCAACCTTCATAATGAGAATCAGTAATCACGATGAGTCAAGTGGTGGGAAGAGAGACAAGCTTGTCATGTAGCATTGACGCACGAGCTCGGAGCAGAAAAAATTGCCTCGGCCATTAGAACGTGGCTGAAGAAGCTTTGAAATACTCAGCCCGTATGGCATGCCTTCCACCTATATCATTGATAGTTAAGCAATATAATTTAGCACCTACGAGATAAGAACATACAAAACGAATAAATAGCAAGCATTGTCCGCTTTACCTCGGATGTAAATCGCTGCAGAAGGTCTTGACGAACAGCTGCAGTAATCAGTGGTGTTTGTAGTCGTCGAAGCGCAATGCATTTTATATGAATTGAAGCGTATGCGAGCAGCCTGCCGGCCTATTGCAGCAGTTAGTCATGGATTTTAAATGGTATTAGCAGCAACAGCGCAACCGTACGAGTGGAGAAACTGACACTCCGTCGCCAGTGGCTTCAAGTAAATGGAACGCAGCGGTGCTATTCGCAGGCACGACAATACCGACGTGGTCCCATTCGGAGCCTGTAACCTGACGGAAACTGTTAGATAAATCGAACTGTCTAAAAGACACCACCAACTTCAACTTACGGATCGTTGGAGAGCTCCCATGGGCCCAGTGCATTGAAAAAGGATGAGATCGCCCACTGAAACGTAATGGTTCAATACGCGCAGGTGCATAACTTCGCGAGGGCAAAAATCTGGCAATCGATGGTCCAAATGCGCAGTTGAAAGCACTACATAAGCAAGTGTAAGTGGTGCAGGCCATTCCTAAAATCATCTTTCAGCCTCGTTACCTCCAAGGAAAGAGAGTACAGGCACAGACGTGCTCAGTGAGTCAACCAACAGAATGCTCTTGATGTATTCAGAGAGCGCTCGCTGGCGTTGAAGAAGAAAATGGTCATTCAGTGTGCGAAACCTGCATCAATAACAGCAACAAAGTCAGAATAATGCCACATTGTGGACAGGCTCCAGCGCACCAGGTCGCTGGAGGCAGTTGAGGCAGCATTGTCTGGGCAGAACAGATTTTGTTTAGCTGCTGATGAAGCTCCGCAAAATCTCGATACCGCCTTCGGATTTGCCACTTTAAACTCAGGTATCGAATCTCCATCGAGAATGCCTAACATTACACATGTAAGCACACAGTCTGTTGCCGTGTTCTCCGACACGTAAATGGGTGTACCACGTAAGGCTGCTCTAGGATAGCTTGTACCAGCTTCTTGGATCGAATTTTTGCCTCGCAATGGCCCTGAGATGCGCGTGAAGCAGAGCAGAGACAAAAGGTAAAGCAAGACAGAGTCGCAGCGGTTGTTGCTACGACTTCAGGCTGCACAGATCAGATATGCATAAGTTGTTATCAACCGCGGAATTTAGCCACCATGACTCTGAGAGCTGAACATACCAGCTTGCTCTCCAGGACCTCCCAAAGATGATGTCGCTCATCGCTCTTGGAGATTGTGTGGATCTTCCTCCAGCCACAGTCGCACTCATCTGCAGATGCACAATGTGCGCAAATACACAGTTGCAGAATAAGCGAATCATGTGGCTTCAGCTGCTGCTGTTTGGCTGCTTCCGCTATCCTCAAGCTTGATTTGAACGTCTTTGGAAACTCCATCGGCATTTTAAAATCCGCAGAGTAGAATGTCACGCGCATGTTGTTCCTGCCCGTGGAGTGCTTGGAATTTGTGATCGTGAGGCAAAGCGGTCGTCTCGGGCCTCCTGGTGCCGGAATCTCTACTTCCATCCACTCTTCGGACGTCGCATTGGACTTGTCCTTCGCGTGGTTGTCAAGATCCTGCTGGTGCAAGTACAGATACGTCTCCAGCACGCGCTTGAGGTCGCTAAGTGGCAATTCGCACAATTGTGCTCGATCCATCGTACTGACGCTCAGGCGCGCTCTACCGGTAGCATAGACAGACACACGCAACTATAGTCAGGCGCCTGGTGATGCAGGAAGGACGCCATGAAGCAAACGCACCCGTCGCTGCTGTCTCCAGGAAGCCGCACGTCCACGACTATCGCGACCGTTGCCTAACAGAAACAGGTCAACATGCGAGCCGGATAAGAGCGAGCAATGAACGCTGACGCAATACCTGGCGCTCGGTGCGCAGCATCTCTCTTCCTGAGGTCTGCAGCGCCAGGTCCCCAAAGCAGGCGCAGGCCAGCACCGCCGCCACAGCCCGCATTCTCAGCTTCTCGGTTTCCCTTTGGGACACGCAAGCAACAGACAAGCCAACTCACAACCAGACAGCGACGGTTCAAGGTGGGAGGTGCAATACAGTACCAGCCATACGGCCAGTCCGGCTGTCAGCTCATGGGCATAAGTTACGATTAGAATGTACGTTGGCGGCTACTTCCACTGCGCACGAGCGGTCTTGGGTCGCGCGCTGTAGACGCTGGCGGCGCTGGACGCTGCGGTCGACAGGCGTCGGCTGGTGGTGCGTGCGGATTGAGGCGCGCTTGGTGTCGACTCGTAATAGCTGTCCATGGTTGCGCGGCTCATGCGCTTGAGACCAATGGGCGCTGGGTCTCTACCCAACGCAGAGCCGCCTGCATTGTTGGGGGTGGACGAGTCCAGCCGCTTGCTGTAGAGCAGATCGTTGATCTCCATCTCTTGCTTGCGCAGCCGTGGCGGGGCTGTACGAGGCCGCACAGTCGTCGTCGCGGCCGTCGAATCCTCGATTGGATCGGAAGAGCTCCGCCGGTTCAAGGAATTGCTGCTGGCAGCGCGTCGCTGTGGAGCTGCTGAGCCGGAGGATGGTATTGAAGGATACTCCCCACCGAACAAAGCGTTGTTGCGGCTGCTGCTTTGCGAGGACAAGGATCGCGATGTCGATGCGTTGGCCTTGGCTGGCGCACTTGTACGGGACTCGTGCTGCTGTGGCTGCTTCTTGGCTGGCATTTTGACCGGTGTCTTGCTTATCCGTGCAGATGCTGTCTTGGTAAACAGCGACGTGCTCGAACCTGCGCTGGAGCTGTTGCTGGTGCTTCCTGGAAGATACGATCCTGACGAAGACGATGCGGGATTCGAAGGCATGCGGTACAGTGTCGGACGGCTCGTGGGCTTGCGAGGCCGAGCATTGATGGACGCGAGCGTCTGCTGCAAATACCGAGGCCCATTCTGGGTCTTTGAGGTCGTAGACCACTCCAGCGCGTCCGCATCGTCTGTTGGCGATGGCGAGGACTCGTTCAGATCAATGATCTCGTTGTTTTTCTTGCGTGGGACTGAGAACGAGTGCAGACGACCGCCTTTGGGCTCTTCGGCATCCGACGCCTCGAGCGAGGCCATGGCGTTCACAAGCGAAGACCCAAAAGCTGTTGTGGACGTGTCATTTGCATCGCGTCGTGCCTTGAAGGAGTCTCCCCGAGTTGCTGCTGTGGACCCAGTCACGAGATCGATCCAGCCATTGCCCTAGAGACCGCAGACGACGATCAGTTAAATGCTGAGGCAAGCCAAGAGACCAGTGCTGCTATCGACGGGCGTACCGCGTGCATTTGGCTGTAAGAGTGATTGGGCGGCCGTTCTGGCTTGCTGATGAGTCCAGGATGCAGCTTTCTCTGTGGAACACACAATATGGTCATGAGAAGGGCGATCTGAGGAAACAACGCAATCAGAACGAGCTGCTCACCAGTTGTGGGTTCTGATCGATCCATGTTAGTCGCCTGTTGCCCTTCAAGGTCCCATTCTTTCTTAAGCGAGGCTCCGTGTCTTTGGCTGGCAACGTTGGTGTCGTCGTCGTAGATGCGTTTGAGTTGAGAAATGTGTGGAGAAGCACACGCTCATCGGTTTTTGGGTCGCCACCATCCGGACTCCACTCGTACAACTGCTGCTCACTCGCTCGTGCCGGGAACGCTCTTTGCAATTGAGCCTCCAGACCACACAGCTGCTCGATGTAGGACTCGTGCAGTTTGATGTCCGGTCGCTTGGTCGTTATAAAGTCGTGGGCCTTGTCCACACCCCAGCAGTACGTTACCATCAGATAGCCCACCATAAGACTTGGACTGCGACCGATTCCGTTCAATGAATGGACGAGAACGCTTTCCGTCTTGTCCAAGGATGTGTTGATGAGCTGCACCAGCGTCATGAACTCGCGGTTCTTGAGGTCGAAAAACGGCCGTCGAAGCACTTCGTCCAAATCGCACGGCGTGTAGGCAATGCTAAGTTGCTGCTCGAAGATGTTGGGCACCTGTCGCGGTACGCAGTTGATCACGTGCACAATGCCGTTAAGCTGTAAGAAGTCCGAGTCCTGCGCAGCGTCGACATCGCCCATGAAGAGTCCATCCTTGATCTTTGACGACATAATCAGTTGGAAGCAAAGGGTGGTCCTAACTCAGCAGGCGGCTGCCCATCGACAGCGGTTCGAAAGACCGACTGTGAAGAAGAAGACACGGGCGAAAACTCTGTGCTAAAACAAGTGGCTCTGGTGGATGTGATCTGGATCGATCGATCGATCGCTGCTCCTGGGCAACAGAGCAGGTTAAAAATACGACCAGATCTCCGCTCAGACGCGCAGATCAAATGAGGTATTGGCCTGGAGAGTTGCAAAGGAGAACAGGGTCATGTATATTTAGCGAGAACGCTTGCCTGCTTTAGAGGAAGGACGAAATGAGGTGCTGGTTCTCTGTCGACACATGAGCGCGATCGATTTGAAAATGAACCTGAACGATCTCGGCAAATCCCTCCTTCTCCTGAAGCAAAGCACCATCAGTCTCGGCAATAACGTTGTAAGTTTCAAACATCAACTCACGTCTGGGCGCACAAAGTTCTTGTAAAAGGTATGGATGGCAATATCTGGGATCTTCTTGTCTTGCGTGAGCGATCGAAATGTGTTGAGATGCATGCTGAGCGGTTTGGGGACGTCCATTTCAAAGCACCGGATGGGTATTTTCTGCAAATCAAATCATCATGCTGAAGCAGTTGGCATGGAGTGGTACAAATATTCTCACCTTTTGCTGCGCAACCTGGATCCAACCGCTTCGAGTGCGCACATCTCGGTTTGTGCTGTCGATAACCACGCTCTTCTGCTGTCCGAGAGCTTCTTGGCATTTGTGCGTGCATTTACTGAGCGTTTGAAGCTCATCCTGATTTACGATCACGTATGAAGGGAAGCGAGTCGACGCAAAGAAGCTCTTGCCTGAAGCTGGAGGGCCCACAAGGATCACCATCTCTTGCTCGGTCTTCTCCAACACGGCAGCTGCAGGCGTCAAGAGCTTATCTATGACAAAAGAACCGCAAATGTCATGGACTTTGGACGCATGCACACAGCACTAATGTACTCTTGAGCACCACACCTGTCGGCGGATTCTTGCCAAAGGGTCTAGGATCGAAGCCAATCTCCCACGTGTCAGGATGCGTATGAATTCGCTGTTTCGAACCCAAGAAAAGCGCCTCAGGAGTATGGAACTGGACGCCCAGATTAAGCGCAAACTTGTAATCGGTCGCTGCAAAGTCCTTCGTGCGACCAGAGATCTTGGGGCGCCCAGCAGCATCGCCGCAGTAGAAACTCGCCTCCATATCAATGGCAGACGGGAGCAACATCTTTACCATTTCGTCCCACCCGCCAACTCGCGGTTTTCTCATCAGATCGCTCTTGGTCGCCAGGAAGATCAACATGGGCAGGTTCAGTTTCTTCACAATAGCTTCCAACTTAGTCTACAACGCGACCGGACGTGAGTTTTCAAAGAGAGCTGCTCGCAACTGGCTCAAGGCTACTCCTCACCTGCACTTCCTCAGCGGTCACATTGCCCTTGTCAATACCGTTCTGGTTCGAGAACAGCACGAGCTCGAATCCGTCCTCCACGAGCTGAGATAGCTTTTCAGGCACGCGCTTGGCGTCAAACCATTTCCAGTCCTCAGCATCCTTTGCGAACCGCTTGCCACTCTTGGTCACGATGAGCGTGCCATCCATATCAAAGCCTGCGATCTTGACCTTGGCGGGTGCAGGCGATGGTGGAGCCTGCTGCTGGTTCTCGTTGCGCGCATCCAGCACGTACATGGACCCATGAAGCACCTTCCAGGCTGTTAAATGTGGCCGCAAATCAGCGAGCTTTCGTTTCTTAGCGACCGGTTGAACAGCGGCAGTAACAGTCGTAATATCTTCAGAGGTGGCTCCTGCTGTTTCTGCTGCACGACCCGCCTTTACCATCAAATCGTACGCCTCATGCCGCAGACGCTTCTTCTGCTCCACACAATCTCTCACCCACTGCGGATCAAGCAGCAGCGCCTGAGTGCCTTCCCACTGTTGCTGCCACGTAGCCCTGGATTTCATGGATGCGGTCTCGGTGGCAGCAGGCGTTATAGATTCCGTCAGTGCCAGCGCGATTGTGACGGAGCTGGATGTACTTCCAGCAGGATCCACTTCGCCGCCGTTAGCCTCAATAAGTTCTTGCAACTCCTGCGCCAGCGCATCACAGTGCCTCTCTGCATCGCCCTCATCTGATGCTAAGTCTTTCAGTAGCGCGAAGGTCTCGCCCTTGAACAGCGGAGGAGGCGGTCGACGCAGCAGAAACGCGTCCATTGAGCTGTCGCGAAAAGGTGCTTTGGTTATGGGGGGCGGACTTTACATTTTGCCACATTAAGTGCGCATTCCACTCTGTTGACAGTCGCTAAGTGCGACCGACTTCCCGTCCCACTGCTTGTCCAGTTGACGCTTGAGTCAGTCAGCTCTGTACCGGAAACCCAGCTGGCCGGACTGGATGTGTACAGTGCCTCCCCATCCAGGTGTGGCCGAACTTAACGAGGTCATTATCAGTCCGGGCGTCGACAGGCACCGACCATGCCGCAGTTCATGTCGCCGGGCGACCGCCACCGCGCGGTCAGCTCGGCCATGGACACGTTCGTGCCAGAGGAAGGCCGGTGGCAGTACGAGACCTCGTGCGCCATCTGCAAGTCGCAGTTCTCGGTCTTCCGCACGCGCCACCACTGCCGCTATTGCGGCATGTCGGTCTGCGGCAAGCACTCGGCGCACAAGGCCGTCGTGCCGGTCTCGCTCTCGGTGCAGGAGCAGCGCGTGTGCGATCAGTGCTACCCGAAGTGCATTAACAACGAAGGCGTGATCGCGTCGCGGCCACGTCGCATGACTGTAGACGCCCGCCCAGTGTATCGCGCTGCCAACCACAGCCAACGACGCCACATCAACAGCACGCTGTTTATCGATGACGACAACACCGTCAAGTCGACCTCGAGCACGCGTTCCACACGCAAGATGAGTCTCCCGATCACATCACCTTCGGTGGACGACGACGATGGCAAGTCCGTCGCGTCTGCCTCCACCGACAGCACGCGCTCCACGCAGAAGATGAGTCTGCCGTATCCATACTCGACGTCGACTGCGTCAAGTACTGATGAACGGACGCGGTCCAGAGGCAGCAGCCGTGCAGCACAGCCCCCAATATCGTCGTCCCGAGGGTCCAGGAAGAACCAAGCGCACACTACGGACAGCTACCGCTCCGTACCAAACACACTACCGCCGAGAGGCTCATCGCGTGGCTCTTTACCTCCCAAGAAGCAGGTGCGCACCATGGATATCAACCGATTGACTCGGAAAGTGAACATCCCGGACCCGCCTCCGCCCAGAGAATCGTCCATTCGGTCCACAAGAGCCATGACGGTAGGAGCGCAGCCACGAGACCCCAGCTTCGCCATTCGGCGGGCGAACACCAGAAAGCCTTCGCCGATCCCATTCCGAGAGAAGAATACCTTCTCAGACTCAGAGTCTGATGGCTACAGCAGCAGCGACGATGACATGAGTATCAACGACAACAGCGACGACAGCATTGGTGATGAAGACGACGATGCGTTTGGCTGCAGTCGCACCATTCGCGACTCATTGACGACAAAGCAGGACCAGCAGCAGCAGAAGCTTCCGCGTACCTCTTCACCTACGAGCACAGCGGCACTGGTAGCCCAGTCGCCAGTGCTGAGTCACTGCAGTGCGCAGGAAATGCAGCTCGAGTTTTCTTTGTCCGAGTTTTCTCTCTCGGGGATCTCCGAAGCCGCATCGCATGTCCCGGTCTTTCCGATCTCGGAGGCCCGCGCCAAAAATACGGCTGCGCTCGCCACGATCCCAGCTCTACAGAACGAAGCGTCGTCTGATGCGCAGCTGATTGGAGCGCAGATGAGCTTATCCGCGAAACGCCAGTCGGTCGACGACGAAATTAGCTCGCTGAACGACAGCGACGCAGAGAAACCATCGGGCACGTTCGCACGCGAGAGCTATTGGGACGACGACGTGGAGTATGACGGCAACAACGGAATTGCTCGATTCTCGACCGTGTCCTCGACGCTCGGAGCCTCGGCACTCGGGGCGTCAGCGTATCGAGCACGTCCATCATCCTTCGCGATCGCAGAAGGCGACGAAGAGGAAAGAGAAGGAGTCTTTCGAGGCGACAGAAGCTTTGCGCAAAAGACCCTGACACACACGCTATCGTCCACAGGCCATCGGCTCATGCGAACGATTCAGGAGCTCGAGAAGCAGATCCGGCAGTACCAGAATGAGCTGCCCACGTTGTTGGCCGAATACGAGCGATCCGAAGTAGAAGCCATGGCACTAGAACAGCAGGCCAATGAATCAAGGCAGCGCGTGGCGCAGTATCGGAAGGCACGCGCGCTCGTGCAACGAGCGGTCCGCTCGAGCGAGAAGCTGATGCTTGAGCAGGAATACCTCGCTGCCATCCTGGAGCTCTCGCGCGCCGTCAAGATCGAGCCCAAGAACGGCCGCATCTGGTACCTGCTGGCCGAGTGCCGCCTCAAAGTGAGCCAGTTCTACGAGGCCGAAGAGGCCTGTCGCACGTGCATCAACCTCAAACCCAGCACAGCGGCCGTCGCGCTGCTCGCTCGCGTGCTGCATGAACAGGGTCGCCACGCTGAGGCGATCAAATGGTATTTAACTGCAATGGGGCGGTCCTAACCCGACACGTTACATTGGAATGCGTGTCAAAAATCAATCATCCTCCCGTCAAACCTAATATCACCACATAGGATCATTTATTCAACTTAATCATTCTGCACTTCACAGGTGTTTGGGTGATTTCCTGATTTGAGTAGAGTTTTGGGTGTTTTCCCTTTCAAAACCGGTCTCTGGTGCTAAAAAGAGAGGGAAATGCGCCATTTGCGCGAGCGTGCTGAGTCTGTGGACTACACAGAGATGCTGACGCTGTCGGAGAAGGAGAAGAAGCCGCGGACCAAGGAAGACACAGCGGCCAAAGCGGGTAAGCCCAAGAAACTCAAGCTTAAGAAGAAAGAAGATACACATGATGACGACGAGGACTTCGAAGAGCGCGAGCCTAAGAAGAAGACCAAGAAGCGGCCAGCCACCAGCAGCCACAAGGACGAAGCCCCAGTGCGCGAGCCTATTAAGCAGACAAAGAAGAAGACTCTGACAAGCAGCCAGCTGGAGGACGAAGACCCAGTGCGCGAGCCTGTAAAGAAGAAGAAGAAGCCACTCTCAAGCAGCCAGAAGGACGATGAACCAGTGCGCGCGGCCATCAAGAAGAAGAAGAAGAAGAAACCTGAGGACGTGAAGAGCGAGCCGATTGACGTAGAGGCATTGTATGGCAGTGTGGAGCATGTTGCGGAGCCGCTTACTCGGAAGGAGTACGAGAGCATGAAGAAGGTAAGACTGCGTGTGTTGGACTGGAAGGATGGCAGCCTCTTAAGACACATTGTGTTGGTTGCTGAGCAGGTGCTTGAACTACACAAGAAAGAAGTGGAACTGATGATGCAGAAGGCCAATGCAGTCTCACAAGAGCAGAAGAAGACTTACGAAGAGATTATCAGTGAATTGAAGGCAGAATCAGAGTCTCTCTCCAAGAAACTCAAGCAGAAGAAGCAGCAGGAAGAAAAGGAGGCAGACAAGAACAAAGCGTACGATGCTGTCTTTCTCACCCACTGGATGTGTTGGTTATGTGTGTGATGCTAAATGATCTTTGATTGTACAGACTCGAAGTACTGGAGAAAAAGCAAGCCGACGCTAAAGAAGAAACCCGGATACTGCGGCAGCGCGTGAAAGAGCTGGAAGGGCAGCTGGCAGAATCGAAAAAGACTGCACGTGAGAACGCGAAGGCGATAGCGGCTGCGAAATCCGCCGCATCAGGTTCGTGTTTTAAGTTGATTTTCATATCAACGAGACTTATCCATGCTTTCGTCATCCTGTGCATTAGCTGTTCGATCAGGCGAGGAAAACGTCCGTTTAGCACGAGCACTAAAGGTACGAAAGTCGTACCTTTCTGGATTTCCGCCAAGAATCTCATAAGGTTGTGATTCTGTGTGTTGTCTGTAGCTACTGCAACTGTACCGTATTGTCACGAGTACCGATATTCGTCTGATTGAGAGTGAAGGAGACGATGATGATGTCGACAGTGAGATCCTCGAATTGGCATGCACAGCAATTGACTCGGCTTCCGGCAGAAAATTTCAGTTCGAATTGGCTGTTCCCTCTAGTGAACACGACGAGATCGAGTACTTACCCAGCGAACACCCCACGAAAGGCGTTCACGTCCCTTCGTACTTGCGCGTACGTTGTGCTAAGCGGTTTGTTAATTTCTTAGCGATATCTGACGTTGTATCATCTGCATTGCTGCTATAGGACGAATTGAGCTTCAAGCGGGCAGAAATGACCAAGTTCATGCGAAGTACTTTAGATGTAGTGATTAACGGCAAGAAGTAGATTATGATAGGCCCACGAGAGCAGTCACTCTAGTGGACTAGCGTCAACTGCTGGAGGAATTTTGATTTCTGGTGCGTGACTCAGTGCCAAAAGCGGTGAATGCAAATTCTTTATGGAAATCCTTATCATATGCCCTTCTATAGCTCTACATACTGATCACTCAACACTCGACTCAAACTCTTGTGTAGATGCCATTTCTACTTCAGGTATCGTAGCCTGCTCCTTCGCGATCGATCGGAACACCTTGTACTCGTCCTTGGACAAGAGTGAGTCTTGAATTTCAGCAATTTCACTTTTCTTCGGCTGGACAATGGCAATATAGCCGTCCGACAGCGGCTATGCATTCATGGCAACGTTAATCAGCAATCGACACGTCCACATCTCCGTCTCAAGATCTTTTCTGCTTACCAGCTCTTGAAGAAGCTTGGGGTTCTCTAGCAGACGTTCATTGATTTCCAAAAGCGAGCCACGCATGCAACTGCAACAGATCAAAGAGTCAATCAATCCACTCCGTCAGCTGGAACGTGTGTGGCTGTCTACTTACCTGCGGATGGCGTAGGACGCACCGCTTTTGCACTTGACGTTGCAGAGAATTGTTTCGGGTGTAAGGAACTGTCCGCCCTTTTTTTTCTTGCCAGTCACTTTGCTGTCCAAGATATTGGGCGAGAACTCGATCTGCTCGATAATCTCGCTCATCAGCTTGTGCGATTCCGCCACACCAACCTGCAGTGAAGAACGAAAACGTTCAGCACATGGAAGCACGATTTAGCGGCTGCAACAAAGCGAACGAACCACACAGAGTCGGTTAGAGTGCATGTGCACGTAGTGATCCTCCTGAGGCTTCTTCATGGTGTCGCATGAAAACATCTCCGTGTAATAGCGTTCAATCTAGTCAGCCGAAGCCCAGTTAATACAGCGCTGCATGGCAGTCTCGAGTGCAGCAAGCCACAGACCATTGTGCCTCGTCGAATGGCTGCCTTAGGATCATCGTTGGTCTTGTATTGGCCCTCGGCACGACTGATGACCTGCGCACGAATGAGCGCTCTCTGTGCTTCAACAGTCTCACGCACGCCAGCCACCACTTCGTCTCTGCATGTAAACCCAAGACATGGTCAGCTAGCTACACGAGCATACGCGTCACTATGGACACGGGCCTTACCGGCCATGAGCAAACTTGCAGTCCTCGAACGGACAGCCACCGGGCGAGTTGAACAGTCGGCAGAGCGCCGTCTTGCGCAGTTTGTTGCGTCGATCCACCTTGCGCTTCTTGGTTTGCGGCTGAGCTGCACTGGCGACTGCATCCTCAGGCTCTACACCGACGCTGGGCTCAGCATCTGGCTTGATTGGGCTGGTCGGTTGATGCTCCTCCATGGTTGGTGGTGGAGTAGTTCAGCGATTACAAAAGTGGAGCGCTCCACATTTTCATGTGGGTCACCTGATGAGTCTCTCGTAGCCAATCAAATGGTGACATGGAACATGTGCATCTATCACACCGGTTGTTTATGGCTCCATCTGTCTATCTACGGGATCTCGCGATATGGCGCCACATCACGGTAGCAGGCGTCAAAGATCTTGTCCAGACATTCGTCTTCCTATTCTCATGGAAACAATCAGACTCCAGCGTCCTAATCTGCATGTGGTCCACTGGAAACGCACCTTGCCCTTGCACGCTTCGTTGTGCATAATGGAAAGCTTCGCTCGTCGGCGCGTGCAGATCTGTTCGTATGCGAAGCCCCGTGAGCGGGATTTGAAAGCCTCTGAAGCGAGTGTCCTTCGTACCTGGTGCTGCTTGGGGAGATTGAAATTCGTGCGGAAGAACTCGTACTTCCAGTTGCAATCGCCACTCAGCGCAGCCGCTCGCACCTCCAGCACGACATCAAGTGTCAGCGTCGGATCAGCCAAAGCGTTAAACCTGCAGCTAGCTTACCTCACTGCAGGCATGGTGTTCGCAGTTGCTCCAGTCCATCTTGGCGCGGCAGTGGTCGAACGCGTGGATCAGCTCATGCGCGAGCGTGCGGTCCATCCACTCTTGATCCTGGATGTGGTTCTGGCACAACACAACCTGCGGAGCGGATCACAGCGGCATCAGTCGCCACACGATCGCTGTTCATGACACAGAGCAACACGTACGCCAGGCTTGCCCTCTTCGTCCAGATGGAAGCCTCCGTTGATCTGGCCCTCGCACTCGACGCTGGAGAAGAAGCCAGGCTGCATCTTGCAGCCCATTTTCTCCATCATGTCTACCAGGAACGACACACGGTGGCCTATAGAGCGGGTCAGGCGTCAGCGAGCGACTCACAGCAGCATATCAAAGCTAGTAACAAGCTTACACTTGGTCATGGCCTCCTCGCGCATCTCTTCACAGCGCTCATGGCGCTGCTCCACCTCTGTGCCGCTTTTGGACTTGTTGATGAGCCCCTTGAGCGACTCCATGACCTCTCCCTTTCGATTGTGACCAAACGATGCCTAAATTAGTAACCTCCGCCTCAAGCAGGCTGCTGACAGTTGAAGCAAAAATGTCATTAAACCGAGGGACAGCACACAAAGACGTGCTTTTTCTTCGTGGAGCTCCATAGCAACCGCAAGTGCATTGCTATCCAGTGTGGCACTGCTGCTGCTGCTGAGGTGACTGCTGGGTCACAGGAGTATCCAAGAGAGTCACGAGGAAAGACATCGCAAGGCAAAATAGGTAAACACGCCGGTCTATATGGATTTGGAGAGATGACAGAGAGAGAGAGCTCCCTGCAGCAAGCGCGTTTTTGACTGTTTCTGTGTCTGAAGGGTGAAAGCTTATTCCAGCTCGACCACAGCGCCGACTTCCTTGAGCTTTTCGATCAGAGCCTCGGCTTCGTCCTTCTTCACGTCCTTCTTTAATACACTTGGGGCTCCTTCCACTAGTTCCTTGGCCTCCTTCAGGCCCAGGCCTGTGATGGCACGCACTTCCTTGATGACCTTGATCTTGCTCTTGGCGTCGAAGCTGGCGAGCTTGACGTCGAACTGCGTCTTCTCCTCCTTGGCTTCCGCCGCCGCGGGGGCAGCAGCACCACCGCCACCGCCGCCCAGACCGACCGAGAATGCAGAGTCCGGGATGCCGAACTTCTCCTGTGAAACGGACACAACCAGCGAGCGCCTCATTTAAAACCACTGCTGCAATAAAGAAGCAGCAATCAGCACAATGAACTAACCTGGATGGCAGCCGACAGCTCGGCGATCTCAATCATGTTGAGCGCCAGGATCTGATCCAGCACAGTCTGCACCTTGGGGGAGGTGGCAAGCTCATCCTTCACAGGCGACGCATCCGAGAAGAAGGCCACCTGCGCGAAGCGAGGGGCGGCCGAGGCCTGGCGCTGGGCCACACGCAGAGCGCTTCGAGACACGCGGGTCAGCATTCTGCCAGCAATTACTGTGATCGAGATCTGAGCGCCTCAACCGCAAAATCGAATGGCTCCGAGTCCTCTCGCAATGCGCAGACACCCACATTTCCACCACTTAAATCCTGTCAATTTAATTTTATCCAATTATATCTCATCGTTTCATTATAGCCAATCATATTCTCGAAGTGTGCAGTGTGCATCCGGATAACGAACGTATCCGGATTCGCCCCTCACGATACGTGGATCCTCCTCAAGGCAGATAGCGCCGGATCGCCCCCCAAGGACAAGCAAGCAAGCATCATGGCAGGCCGAACGCTGCGCGCGCTGCTGCTCGTGCTTTCTGTGGTCGCATCGGCCCAGGCCACCATCATCAACACCTCGGTGAGCGTCTTGCTGCTCGATCCATGCTTCATTTGCTGCCAGCACTCGAGTCTGACGCGATGATACGCATGCTCGATCCTCTAGGTCAAGCGCACGATCGACCTGACCAAGCACGTGGTGCGGGTGCAATCGGACATCCAGTTCGTGGACGCGGACGCTGCTACGACAGAGTACTCGGTGGCTTTTGCTGGCGAATTGCAGGAGCGCTTGGCCCACATCGTGGCCAAGTGTGGCAAGAACCCGTGCGAGGTCGTGCCGGCCAAGGACAACAAGGGCGCGACTGTCGTGCTCAAGAACGCAGTGCCCAAGGGCGAGACGGGCCACGTGAAGCTCACGACCTACTTCACGCGCGTGCTCACGCCGTTCCCGGCCGAGATCAAGCAGACTGAGGACCAGCTCGTGGTCTACGAGGACGCGCACGTGCTCGTGTCGCCGTACGCGACCGAGACACAGACGACCAAGCTCAAGCTGCCCTCGGGCAAGGTCGAGAGCTACTCGCAAGTGGAGCCCGTCACGCGCAAGGGCTCGGCCATCACGTACGGCCCGTACAACAAGGTGCAGCCGGTGGCCGCTGGTACCGCGCCGTCCATGCGCATTCACTTCAAGAACCACTCGCCGTTCCTGACCATGACCAACCTCGTGCGCGAGATCGAAGTGTCCATGTGGGGCCGCGTGTCGGTCGAAGAGGTGTATGATCTGCTGCACTCGGGCGCCAAGCTCAAGGGCGGCTTCTCGCGCTTCGAGTACACCATGCGCGACGCCAAGAGCGCGTCGTTCCACGACATGCACGCGCAGCTGCCGCGCGACGCCGTGAACGTGTACTACCGCGACCAGATCGGCAACGTCTCAACGTCACGCCTTCGCGTGACGCCCACGCGCCAGGAGCTCGAGTTCAAGTCACGCTTCCCGATCTTTGGCGGCTGGAAGACCCAATGGTACTTTGGCTACTCGGTGCCCACGCACTCGGTGCTCTCGCGCGGCTCGGGCGACCAGTTCAAGCTCGAAGTGGACTTCTCGACCTCGATCGAGGGCGCTGCGGTGGACGACCTCACGGTCAAGGTCATCCTGCCCGAGGGCGCCACGAACGTGCGCGCCAACCTGCCGTTCGAGGTCGACAGCCTCTCGCACACCTCGCGCCAGACGTACCTGGACACGCCGGCCTACGGCCGCCCCGTGCTCGTGCTCAAGAAGAAGAATGTCATTGCGCAGCACAACGTGCCGTTCGAGGTCACATTCGACTTCAAGACGTCGTTCATGCTGCATGAGCCGCTGTTGCTGGTCTCGGCCTTCCTGGCGTTCTTCCTGCTCTGCATGGTGCTCTTCCGCTGTGATCTGAGCCTTGTCAAGAGCAGTCCGAAGAAGACGACCAAGATCGAGTAAGCCAGCCACTCAAGCTGCACAGCTGCTTTGTGGCTGGGCCAGCTCCGTTTTGGATTCATGGAGCTGTATTAACGAAATCCATACAGCGCCATTGACAATGCGGTTCTCTCTCTGTTGTCCTCTGCTTGAATCAGTAGAACGTCCATAGACCATCAGTCAGTCACAGAAAACGAGCAAAGAGAGTGTGTTTTAGAGCTGCAGTATATTCCAGTTCATAAGCAGAGACTGGCCATCACGCCACAAGAAGGCACCAGTCAGAGCAGATTGTCAAGCCAACGCTTAAGCGCGGTTCTGACGCGCAAGAGGGCCAAGGAACTTGGCCTTCTCCTCGAGCGTCTGGAAACGACCGTGACCGAACTTGGACGAGGTATCGATGAACTTAAGCTTGATCTCTTCCAGAGCCGAGCGCTTGGTGTGGACCAGGAGCGACTTGCGCAGCGTAAGCACACGCTTCTTGGTGCCGACAATGGCGCCCTTGATCATGAGCCAGTCCTCGTTAATGAGACCGTAGTGGGGGAAGCCACCCAGAGGGGTGATCGACTTCTCCGTCAGATCCTGCTCCGTCATGCACGACTTGTCGTCGCCCTTGGCGCCCATGCGGTAGATCTTCTTGTTGATCTCCGTACGGTGGTGGTAACCGTGCTGACCAGCGCGCGGCACCGTGAAGCGAACGCGCGACGGGTGCCAGGCACCGATACAAGCGACCTTGCGAAGACCACGATGGGTCTTACGCGGGAGACGGGTGACGCCCCAACGCGTGATGACGCCCTCGTAACCGTGACCCTTGGTCACACCGCAGATGTCGATCATCTCGTCCTGCGCGAACACAGCCGACACGGGCACCTGCTTCTCAAAGAGCGACTTGGCGAAGTCGACCTTGTCGGCGACCGAGCCGCCGTTGACCTGGACCTCGAGAAGGTGGGCCTTCTTCTGGCGCAGGTTCACCTTGCGGACCTGCGTGTGCGTGAGCACGCGAACGACCTGGCAGTACTTCTTAATGCGGTTGAGCTCGTTCTCAATGTCAGCCGGGGCCGTCTGGTACTTCTTGGCATACTTGGTGAAGGCCTTTCGCTTCGACTTGTACCAGTTCTTGTAGAAGCGACGCTTCACTTCCTCGCTCAAGTGCTCGGCCCAGACCGTGGTCAGCGTGCGCAGGCCACGAGGGGTCTCGAGGTAGCCGACAACGCCGACGACCACCATCGGAGGGGTCTCGACGATCGACACGGCCTCAACGATCTCCTTCTTGTGGGCCTTGGAGCCCGGGCGGTCCATCTCGCGCACGATGTGCGTCATGCCGGCCTTGTAGCCCATGAAGGCCGTAAGGTGCGGCGCCTTGGACGCATCGTCGCGGGGGAACTTGCGAACGCGGCCGCGGTGGTGCTTGGTGCGCTTCTTGGGGAGGAACCCAAGGTGGCCGTGACGCGGGGCTTCGAACTTACGGTGACCCATAATAAACTGGTTGCGAGAGTTACTGCAAAACTCAAACTGCATCGAGCTTTTCCTTGGACCACTCGATGGGCGCTTTCCAGCCACTCAAATTGTATCGATGGGGCCTAAAACAAACCCAGCTAACTGAAAAAAAACCTTATCACCACTTTTTTAATATAGGACATGGTAATAATCGCACTTTAGAGGATTGACAAAGGTAGTACTGACGCAGCAATTGGTTGTCAAAAGGGCACAAAGCATGGATCCGCTCGAGGCGATTCTGGCCAAAATGGCCAAGGCCACAGGCAACGCGCCGATGGCCATGCCGACAGAGCAGGACTCTGACATCAAGAGCGCTGTGTCGATTAAGAGAGAGCGACCGGACGATGAAGAGTCAAAGACCACGGCGATCAGCGGCATCTGGAACCCCAACGTGATGCAGGAACTTGATTATGAGACGCCTACCAAAGGACCACTTGTGACGCCGTCCATGGAGATCGCGCGACAGCAGATTGTGCGTCAGCTGTGCAACAAGATCCGCCGCGTGAGTGAGGAAATGGGCATCGCTAAGCTGCCCAACTCGACCTACGAAACGTGGCAGTTCACGTCCAAGCTGACCGTATCGGAGGTGCGTTATTCAGTGACAGAGTCGCCTTGATCGTCCTAATGGACGCTGTTTTATCTTGTAGAAAGATCCTCTGATTCCGCACGCTGACAGCGACTACACTGGGCTGCTGGAGGAGTTGGTGCGCGCCGGCGCCACCAACACTGGAGCCACCAAGAAGTGCAAGGAACTCACGAAAGAGGCCGATCGCATGTGGCGGAAATTATCACAGCAAGATTTCACCGTAAGCGCCAAGAAACGTGTCGTGGTGACTCGTGCAGAGAGCATGGTTCAGCTCACGTACGGGAGCTCCACAGTCAAGGTGAGCTCGGATCACTACGAGAAGCTTGGCGCGCTGTACACACGCCATCAAAACGCGTCGCTCTCCAAGCCGCAAGACAAGCGCAAGTTTGAGAGTGCACTGTTCTGCCTCTTGTTGCGTTACGACTCTCTAGACGGAGGTGGTTTCCAGGTACGACTGAGTACATGATTGCTGGACCCATTTGGTCTGACATGGATTGATTGTATTTGTGCTGCTTGAGCAGGCTGCGCTGAACGAAGAATGCTTCGATGTGCTGCTCAAGCATTTCGAGTGCAAGATGGAATGCTTTGCGTCACCTTTGAACTGCCGATACGGCCGCTTCTGCAGTGCGTTTGCTGATACCGATGCCACTTTTGGAAGTGTCGGAAGTTTCTTCGACTTCAGTCCACGCTCTGGGTATGACGCGCAGACCCATTTTCTAGTTCACCCGTTGTGATTTCTTATACATACAATTTCACAGGTGCTTTGAAGCGAACCCACCATTCATCCCTAAGCTGATCAAGCGCATGGCTGACCACATGACCGCGCTTTTGAATGCAGCAGGTGGACCCTTGGCATTCATCATCATCATTCCAGCTTGGAAGGAGACAGAGGTCTGTTGATTCAGTTTTCACACTAAGTTTCTGTAGTATAGCTTACGTTGTTACTTTTGCAGGGATGGCGCCAACTGAACTCCAGCAAATACAATCAAGAACATCTGCTTATATCGCAAAAGGATCACGGCTATTGCGAGGGTAAGCAACAAATTCGCAAGACGCGGTGGCGAATTGCCTCGTTCGATACGAGTGTGTTCTTTTGGCAAAACTCGAAGGCACGCAACAAATGGAAAATCACGCAAGAGGCTCTCAATGACATCAAGGTCGCGTTTATGTCGAAGCAAGCAGTTGAGCGCGAGGCACTTGGACTTCGTAAAGGTGGCAAGCGTGTTAAAACTGTGAAGGAATAGGACAGCATTGACGAAGAGCATCGTTATATTGCGCCGAATACCGGATTCATAGATAGTTGTAGTCTCGGTGTAAACTTGCACAACAAGAATGCAATGCATGTGACGAACGAGATCCACGTAACTGCCATTCTTCTTGCTCTACGACCTGGTATGCTCAACTTCCTCTTCTTCCGCCATGATGTTCGCAATAAAATCAAGTGATTCGGTCTTCGACATTGAGTAGACGTTGCTGATTTTGTTCTGGTAGCCGATGCCGTAGAATTTGTCAGCGACGTTGACCAACTCGGGGCGAAATGTAGACGTAATAAACTACAACAAGAATTATATGTCAGTAAGATTACCATCGTGACATCAAAATTGGAGATTCACATACCTGGGCAGGGTTTTCGGTTGAGTGAGCTTGACGATGAATCAAAGCAGCGACAGCGGCTCGATGAGTCGAGTCCAATGCTTGGTCGACTTCATCAAACAGATAAAATGGCGCAGGATCACAGCGCTGAATGGCAAAAATAAATGCCAAAGCGACGAGGGCTTTTTGGCCACCTGATAGCTGTTGCATGAGGTAGGAATCGCCTTCGCCACGGAAACTGACTTTAATTTGCACACCAGAAAATGTATCAACGTTGGAATCTTGTGTATTTTCGGAAGAATCTGAATCCGCACGAATCATCAGCATTTTTCCTTCTCCAGTTGGAACAAGCTCATGAAAAACTTCCGAAAAATGATGCGACACCCCCTTAAATGTTCGCAGAATAGCGTCGTCTTTCCTCCTATCCAGTACATCAATCAAATCTTTGATCGATTCGTAACCTCCATCGAGCTCTTGCTTTCGATCCAACAGGGTTCTTCGCTGTTCGTTAAAACTAACGTATTGATCCAAAGCTTTCTTGTTGACATGACCAAACTCTTTGAGCTTTTCGTTCCGCTTGTTAAAGTGCTTGATCACTTGATGAAACGAGAGCCTTTGAAATTTCTCAAGCTCTGAAGTAGGTAGTGTACCAAGCTCGCGAATATTTTTCATAGCATCTTCACGTTTTTGAATCAACCGCGCTCTACGATTCAAGGTTTTCTCAGCGTCCCGGCCTTCTTCTTGAATCTGCAAATTGATAGTGGCTTGTTGAGCTTGCAAGGATTCAACCAACGATTTCTCGTTTGTCAACTCTTCCTGCAGTTTTAAGAATCGCTGCTCGACGATCTTTAACGACGACGAATTTTCATCCACGAGACCTGACGCATTTGCTAGGTCCAGTCGTTTTGCCTTCAATGTCTCTTCTCGCTCACTGACAACAAGTTCTTCAACTCCACCTTCGCCAGCAGAACGACTCAGCTCTTGGCGTCGTCGGATTAGATTCTCAGTCAAAACGGTTTCGACGCTTTCCTTTTTTAATCGCATTTCTTCCAGTTTGTTTTTCTGATCTCGCTGCTGTGTCTGTAATCTTGAAATATCGGTCGATAGCGACTGTAAAAATGACGTTTCTTGATCAGTCAAAGTGTCGCTCATTTTGGATTTCAGTTCGGATCGGAAAGAATCAATTTTACTCATTAATTCACGGACTTCGCGTTCTTGAGCCAAGAGGTTTCGTTTCTTGAGCTCAATGTTAGCCTTTTCCGCACCAGTGTTCACACGAGCAACTTCATCACTTAGCTGTTGAAACGTGGAAAACGCGTGCTCTTTGGCTGCCTCTTGCTTTTGGATTTCGCCGATAACACTTGCCACTCTCTGATCTGCTTGTTGTGCTTCAAATTTGACTTTTTTAGCTCTGGTGTTTACCTCATCTAATTCGAGTCGTGCACGTCGTACATCTATCATAGCTCTTGTACGGGAGCGCTGAGGATCCTTATAGCCACCATTTAAAGCTCCTCGGCGTTGAACCATATCACCGTCAAGCGTTAAGCAATCCATATTCGATTGCTCTGCATATTGAGCACAGGTCTCCAAGTCTCGACACAACAATTTCTTGCCGAATGCGGTAAGCACAGCTTTGCGAATTTCTGGCGGAAAGCGTAGCTTATCAATAAGCGGCATGACATCATCATTTCGCGGATAATTAGTGACTTCTTTAACCTTCAGACAATTCAAAGGCAGAAACGTGATACGACCCAAGTTCTTACGCTCCAATTCGCGCATGATCTTCGCTGCAGTATCATCAGTGTCGACAACAACATGAAAGAGTGATCCTCCAGCAGCTTCATCGATAGCAATACAAAGACGTTCATCCATAGGCTCGACAAGCTCGATAAGTGGTCCAAAAATCCCTCGAATTTGACCACTTTCTCTCATTTCACGAACGGCTTGCAAACCACGGCGCACGTCGTAGGACATAGTGCCATGCAAAACACTTTCTCCTTGGTTCAACTGCTCGGTAAGCTTTCGTACATCGTATGATATTTGATTTTCGAGGCGCCACTTTTCCTTTCGCTCCTCTGAAAGTTCGTTCCGTTCTTCTTTCAGTTCGAGCACGCGAGCGCCTAGTGCTTCGACACTACGGCGCTGCTCTTGAAGAGACTGTCTCTGTCGATGAGCGTTTTCTTCCCTAACGCTAATTGCCTGAGACAACGCTTTGATTGATGCTCTGAGCGAAGTTGCATCATCCTGCTTGCGGCTGACCAAGCGATCAAGCTCGCTTATTTCTTGCTTGAGGTATGCGTCGCGCTCCTTTTGTGTCTTGAATTGGGCTTTGCGACCTTGTTTTGCGATAAGCTCATCAGATTGCTGAATACAATCATTTAGCTCTTGAGAAGTGGTTTCATATTCTTGTTCTGCCTTCTTGTATTGCGGAAGGATGTCTTCATCTAGCTCACGTTGCCGCGCATCAATATCTTGCATAACAATTTGTAGTTCCTTCATCATGATACTACGCTTCAATGAGTCAGCACGGATAGACTCCTCAAGTTCTTTTACTTCCAGCTCCAGTTGGTACCGGGTTTCCATTAATCCAGTCCGCTCGCTTTCCATCGTTTTGCGTTCTTCGGTAAGGCGAGCAAATTCTTCTTCCTTCGCTTGCTTGTTAGCTTCAAGTTGCGCCATTTCTTTGCGAATGCTCTCTTGTTTATCGCGTAGTTCGGTCACAGCAGCAGCTTCTTGAGTTCGTTTCCGTTCAACAGCTTCAATGTCCATACGAACGCTTTGCAGCTCTTTCTCATGCATGGTGTACTCCAGAGCACGCTGTTCACGGTCCAGTTGCTGGTACTCGGTCAATTCTTTCTTCTCAGCTTCAAGCTCTGTCAGACGCTCTTCAATGTACTTGATCACTTCCTGGATCTTCTCCCGCCGACTCTGCGTTTCGTTCATGATCTTCAAAGACTCTTGACGACGGTCTTCGTATACTTTCGTACCGGCCACTTCCTTCAGCAGCTCCAATCGCTCTTTCTCTTTCATCACTGCGAGTGCATTGACCTTGCCTTGTTGCACGATGTAGTACGGATTGGATCGCGAGAAGCCAGCGCTCTCGAGCAAGTGAATGACATCGGCCTTGGTGATGTGCTTGCGGTTCAAGAAGAACTCGTCCTTCTTCACACCGATCGTGCGTCGCAGCACGACCTCATCCGAATCCACAGGAAGCCGACCGTCTGTGTTGTCGAACACGATCTCGACGTAGGCCGACATGACGTGCTTACCAGCACCTTCGTGCAGCAATGCCTGGCGCTCATCCGGTCGCAGGTTGGAGAAGCGCGCCGTCAGCAGACCGAAGCGAATGGCGTCAAAGAAGTTGGACTTGCCGGTGCCGTTGCGGCCAATGACCACGTTGTGCGTCTGACTGAAGGGCTCGATGGCCACCTGGTCCTTGTAGCTGCGGAAGCCGCAAACGATCACCTGCTTCAGGTGCATGGCTCTCGCTCTGGCGGATGGCGCGGTGGACGGCAACTTGGAAAGGAAACCCGCGCGCAAAGCAACCCTCTTCAAACCGATTCAGGTCACCCCAACTCAGCCACAATAGAAGACGGATCAGTAATAAATTTGATGGAGAATGTGGAAATACCGGTTGAGAGAATCTGATCTACCGGTAAGTTTGAAGAAGTTCAAGTTCGAGGTATGACGTCCTACCCTCGAACTGGAACTATCCTGATCCCTCCAGAACAACGTTTTAGGGTTCCGGATGTTCGAACCATAGGCGTTGGCATTTTGCAGAAGGTGTAGGTTTCCGGATAAATCAAGCATGTGAGGTCGAAAACCGTTTGCAAAACATCAGTGGAGAGACTAGGGTAACACTAGATCCCTCCAATCATTGACGGAATAAATTGCCTGCAGTTTCAAGTTTGGCCAATGAGCGTGAGCCGCTCCTCAACAGGAAAGTGTGATGCTCGCGCATAGACCTCCAAGTGTCGCTTACGCGCACAACCGACCGACCTCACCACCAGTATTCACCCCCTCCGCAAGGTGTCCTCCCAATAATGATCAGATTTGTAAAATAATAGCTTTCATTACGGATTCAGTGATGATTCTTTTCGTCACGGTAACGTGACCACCAGAACCAGCGGAGATTCCCCTTTTACCAAGGGACAGCTGCACCATCGCAATCCGTTCGATGCGATTTGCGATCTTCATGTCTGCTTCAACTGCTATAATTAGCTGTCCGGTACGCAAACTATCTCTAGCGATGAGCCAAGGAAGCTCGGGATGAGTCGGCGATGTGTGGGCCGGGCCGTGCAGGGATGACCCCACATTTATTGCACTTCATGCAGCAGTTCTGGGATGGGCGACGTGGAGGTAATTTACTTTCGTTATTTTTTTACATTCTCGGCTGATACCGACGTGCCCGTGTGTGCAAACGGGTGGTCATTTTGGTATCTCCCTCCAACGCGCTCAAGCCTCGCAGGAAGAGTCGAGCCAAGATGTACGCTGTGTCTACGAGCACGCGCGTTGCGCGCCAGCATCTCCGCTCCACGGCGGCGAAGGTGCGTTCTCATCTCTTGATTGATGTGCAAGCGTCTGTCTCTGGAGCATTGGATCTAAACTCTGCATCTATTTAACGCGTTTAGGCCTCCATGTCTTCGAGCTGCAGCATTCCGGTGCCCCTCTCGGTGCTTGACCCCAAGGGCAGCCCCACCATCGACCAGACCTACGAGAAGATGGAGAAGAACCTGCACACTGTCCGCAAGAACACGAACAACAAGCCCCTGACGCTCGCCGAAAAGATTATCTACGGTCACTTGGACGACGCGAATCAGAAGGCTGTCCGCGGTGAGACGTATCTGAAGCTCCGCCCGGATCGCGTTGCCATGCAGGATGCCACGGCCCAGATGGCTGTGCTGCAGTTCATCTCGTCGGGTCTTCCCAAGACCGCCGTGCCCACGACCATCCACTGTGACCACTTGATCACGGCCGAGAAGGGCTCGACCACGGATCTGAACACGGCCAACAACGTCAACAAGGAGGTGTACGACTTCCTGTCGTCGGCTGGTGCTAAGTTCGGCATGGGCTTCTGGAAGCCGGGCAGTGGTATTATCCACCAGATCGTCCTTGAGAACTACGCCTTCCCCGGTGGTCTCATGATCGGTACGGACTCGCACACCCCCAACGCTGGTGGTCTCGGCATGTGCGCCGTCGGTGTCGGCGGTGCCGACGCTGTCGATGTCATGGCCGGCATGGCTTGGGAGCTGAAGGCCCCCAAGGTGATTGGTGTCAAGCTCACGGGCAAGCTCTCGGGCTGGACCTCGCCCAAGGATGTCATCCTCAAGGTGGCTGACATTCTGACCGTCAAGGGTGGCACTGGTGCCATCGTTGAGTACTTCGGCCCTGGTGTTGAGTCGATCTCGTGCACGGGTATGGGCACGATCTGTAACATGGGTGCTGAAATTGGTGCCACGTGCTCGACCTTCCCTTACACGGAGCGCATGGGTGACTACCTGAAGGCCACCAAGCGTGCCGGCATTGCCTCGGCTGCCGACTCGTTCAGCGCCAACCTGCGTGCTGATGAAGGTGCTCACTACGACCAGATCATCGAGATCAACCTGGACACCCTCAAGCCTCTCGTGAACGGTCCGTTCACCCCCGATCTTGCCAACGAGGCTGGTGAGGGCATCAAGGCCGCCTCGGAGAAGAACGGCTGGCCCACAGAGCTGAGCGCTGGTCTGATTGGTTCGTGCACCAACTCTAGTTACGAAGATATGACCCGTTGCGCTGAACTCGTTGAGCAGGCCGCTGCTGCTGGCCTCAAGTTCAAGGTGCCGTACTTCGTCACCCCTGGTTCGGAACAGGTTCGTGCCACTATTGAGCGCGATGGTGTGCTCGAGTCGTTCCTTAAGGCCGGTGGTACCGCTCTTGCCAACGCCTGCGGTCCCTGCATTGGCCAGTGGAACCGTGAAGACCTGCAGATGGGCGTGAAGAACTCGATCTTCACCTCGTACAACCGTAACTTCGCCAAGCGTAACGATGGCAACCCGGCCACCCACGCGTTCGTGACCTCGCCCGAGCTCGTGACTGTTTGCTCGATTGCCGGCACGACCACGTTCAACCCCGCCACCGACTCGATCACCACGCCTGATGGCAAGCAGTTCAAGTTCGAGGCTCCGTTCGGTAAGGAACTCCCCCCGCGTGGCTTTGACCCCGGTGAGGAGACCTTCCAGGCTCCTCCCACTGACGGCAAGGAGCTCAAGGTCAACGTCGACCCCAAGAGCGACCGTCTGGCTCTGCTTGAGCCCTTCGATGAGTGGAGCGGAAAGGACTTCGAAAACCTGCCGGTGCTGATCAAGGCCAAGGGCAAGTGCACCACCGATCACATTTCCATGGCCGGCCCGTGGCTCAAGTACCGTGGCCACCTTGACAACATCTCGAACAACATGCTCATTGGTGCCGAAAACGCCGAGACCGGTGAGACCAACAGCGTTAAGAACCAGCTGACCGGCGTCTTCGACAAGGTGCCCGCCGTCGCTCGCCAGTACAAGGCCGATGGTGTGTCCTGGGTCGTTGTGGGTGACGAGAACTACGGTGAGGGTTCGTCGCGCGAGCACGCCGCCCTGGAGCCCCGCCACCTTGGCGGCCGCGCTGTCATCGTGAAGTCGTTCGCCCGTATTCACGAGACCAACCTGAAGAAGCAGGGTATGCTCCCTCTGACGTTCGCCAACCCGGCCGACTACGACAAGATCACTGGTAACGACAAGGTCGCCATTGTCGGCCTGAACGACTTCCAGCCCGGCAAGCAGCTGACCGTGCGTGTGACCCCTGCCTCGGGCGAGACCTTCGACATCAAGGTGAACCACACGTTCAACGAGGAACAGATTGAATGGTTCAAGAACGGCAGTGCCCTGAACCTGATGAAGAAGGTGAACGCGTCGAAGTAGACTCGCGAACCGTAGGAAGTCAGTCATAAAGCAAACGCAAGGCTAGTGTAGGAGCGCTGCATTGTTGTGAAAATATTGAGAAGAATGCTGCGTCTGCTGTTCATTCGCATTGAATCGGATAGTAGTAGATTGTTTCTCTGGTCCTGGTCAATGCCGCTACCGTGAGTTCTTGAGGATGAAAAGGTGCAGCATCGAGTCGAGCGTGCAGATGCTGGTCGGTACATGGGCCAGCAGCACCACATCCCTGCGCAATCGAGCGGACATGAGGCGCTCTGCTAAGCGTAGATCCCATTACATATAATATCATACCATAGATAAACACTGCGGATGTTGTAGATGACCTTGCGCGACAGCATGATGCCGCCGAGAAAGTGACACGAAATGTGGAGCGTGTTCTTCTGCGAGGCAGACGGACCGCTCCTTTGAGTGTACCGCAAAGATCAAAAGTATGGACGCAGGCTGCTTACCGTAGACGAACACAGATCTATTCCTGCGACCAGACTGCCCATAGCCAGCGCAAACGAGAGGTACGCGAGAAAGCTCGCGGCCTGCAAAACGCAACTCAACTTCAATTGCAGCAGACAGACCGGCGCCATTGAAGCAACGTCGATTGTCTCACCTCTATGCTCGTCTGCTGGTCATTGCTGCTGCTGGATTGGCTTGACACTAGACACGTCGCCACCAAGTGGCCCAACGTCAGCATCACTCGCGTGCGCACCAGCACCTGCTCGCTCCCACTCATCAAGATCGCATTCAGACCGACCTGCGCACTTAGCAGTTCGAAACCGCACTTAATACGTCAGCGTTCTGAGTTTCCCCAATAGCACAACTCAAAAGGAACGATGGCCGGAGCAGGTGGCCCAACGCTCGGGAGCTACTCGCCGCTCACGGGCTTTATCTTCGTCTTCAACCTCATTGTGGGCGCCGGAGCGCTCACTATCCCTCACGCTTTCGCGCAGGTACAGGACAGTGCTGCGTTCCACCGTGGCTCGTCCGTCGGCGTCTCCGTTTAACAGTTTCTGGCGTATGTGATGGCTAGGTCGGACTGCTCTATGGGCTGCTCGCGCTGTCGCTGCTAGCGATGACCAGCTACATGACTGCGACATTTATGATCGAGGCTATTGCCGGCGCTAATGCGCTCAACAAGCACAATGCGGGCTCGACGATCGCCATGATCTCCTCGTCGAACGAGTCGCAGACCAAATCGCTCGAGGACGAGGACGGTGATGTCGATGGCGATTCAGAGTTCAAGTCCACGACAGAGTTCATGCCGCTAATGGTGCCCACAGGAGTACATTCGTTCTTGTGCTGACGTGGCTGCTGACTTCAGATGCACCTTACACGTGTTCTGTTCTGGATGACATGCAATAGGATCATGACAAATTGGCGCAAAAGCTACGTATCGACAGCTCAGAAAGCGATCTGGACTACGATCTCTCAAACAAGATGGAACTAGCGCAAATGGCGCAACTGCTGTTCTCGCGCAATGGCCTTATTGCGTTTTATACGTGCGTGATCGTGTACCTATATGGCGATTTGGCCATCTACGCCGTCGGTAAGTCTACTGGGTATCAATTATCCTATGTCTCCTATGTCTAACACGTTGCATTATCTTGCAGCTGTACCGAAATCGATGCGCGAGATAGTCTGCCCTCGCCCATCGCCCGGCGTGGCTGTTTGGCAGTGCACCGAGAAGTTCAACAGCTCGGAGATGTACAAACTGTTTGTCGTGCTTTTCGGTGTGCTGCTCAGTCCTTTTGTTTTCGGCCACGTTCACAAGACGCGCACTTTGCAGATCATTACAACTGTGGTCCGTCATGTGTCGTTCGCATTGATGTGTTCGCTTGCGTTGGTTGGCATTATTCGTGGAGAAGGACGAAGCGTACCCGACGTGTTTTCGGACGAGCACCCTGCAAAGATCACGACATTCTTTGGTGTTTGCATCTACTCGTTCATGTGTCATCACAGGTGGGTGAACAAATCACTTCCTCTTTGTCCATGCAGCCAAATGACTTTCACTCTGCAGCATTCCTGGTCTCGTGGCTCCGATTACCAACAAATCGAAAGTTGGTCAAGTGCTCGCGGCAGCGTTTCTGGCACGAATAGTCTCGTGAACTACAAGACGCTATCGATCGTCTGACGCAATGTGTCTTGTAGGCTGTGCTCGGAGTTTACATTCTTCTTTGCGTTTCCGCTACTTTTCGATTCAAGCCCGAGGACATTGATGTACGTGATTGTCGACGATTGATGACTGAACGCCATGAGCTGATCTCAATATGTTTGTCCAGGATGTCTACTCGCTCAATTTCAAGAATTATTCCATTCGCGCCGTCGCTTATTTTCTCAGTCTCTTCCCAGTCTGCACTTTGACGTACGTACTTACTCCCATCATCCTATGCCTTAGTCGTTTGCTCATGTGTTGGCACCGTTGTCCAGTGCGAGCTTCCCGCTCATTTGCATCACTCTTCGTGAGAATCTGCGCACGCTTGCTCACAGCATCTGGCCTCCACAGCAGGATGAACGAGCACTCGTGCACGAAGCCAGCCACTGCTCCTCGTTTGTGTCGCGCCATCTCTACGCACTCGCTGCCCACGTCCCGCCTCTGATCGTGGCATTCTTCACGGAAGACGTTTCCATGCTCGTCGGCTTCACAGGCGCGTACGCCGGCATGGGGATCCAGGTACGAAACTTCAAGTAGTCAGTTTGATGGACCATAGTGCTGACTCTTCTGGCTGTTGTGTGTGCTTTTACTGCTGCCGGATCAGTGGGTCGTGCCGGCTTGCCTCGTATACTCGCTCCGACATCAGACACAGCAGACCCCCAAGGGCCCCATGGCCGGCCCCAATCCGTTCGCCAGTCCCTTCGGCCACATGGGCTGGCTGTACCTCACCTTTGGTGTCGCAGTTGGGGCAACTGTGGTCGTGACCATTTCGCACGGAGACTGAACCCTCTTTAATGGACTCAGATACGTACCAGGTGGAATCAGATAGTGCACCTCCGTTCAGTATGAGCGAATAACCCCCAACCCCTCTCCTCTTTCTTCATTGTTGAATCAAATCTGTCAAGTTTTCTAGCGTTGCTTGTTTAGGGGGATCTCTTACACAGAGGGGGATTTCATTTGCAATACTCTATCACGTCGCTTGTCGTGGCGCTGTCAAGTTGCGCAATGAGGGGGAGCCCATGTGGCTCCCAGGAACAGACCCACAGCAGAAAGCCAAAGCCCAGGGACCTCCTCGCTACCAGCGCGCGTGCTCGCCTCGTTCTCTCTCCCTGACGCCAGCCACAGCAGTTCAGTCGCCCAGTGATCCACTCAGTCGAAGAGCGTTCTGTCTCCTCTATCTCTCTGATCATCCGCCATGGCTGCATTTGAAGGTGCGAGCGCGCGATTGACGCATTCCTCGTTTGTTGGGTCGATACTGACTGACTGTCTGCCAGCTCCTCCGTTGTCTGCGTTCTTCCGCAAGGAAGAGGACATTCTCGTCACGCAAGGACTCGCGGACGTGCACAGTGTCGCCATGTTCCACTCGCTGTACGACGTGGGCGATCTCATTGGCAGGTGCGACCCGGTTCATGTCTATGACGCGTCGCTCGAGCAGCTCGACTCATGACTGGCTGTTATGTTTGAATACGCAGAGGTGCGTTCTCGATGGTGTACCTGTGCCGCCACAAGACCACAATGCAGATCTACGCGGTCAAGGTGATCAACAAGTATCTCTGCGTGAAAAAGAACTCGTTGCGTGACGAGATCACGGTGCTACTGCGAGTCAAGCACCCTAACATTATCGGTCTCGAAGAGGTCTACGAGAGCGACAAGGAGCTGCTGCTCGTCATGGAACGGTACGCACCTGCATGATACTATTAGCTTCACTGCAGACCAATCACTCATACTCTCTCTACCGCCACAATAGCGTCACTGGCGGCGAGCTCTTTGACCGCATCGTGCAGGTGGGCGTGTACTCGGAGCGTCAGGCGGCCGAGATCGTCACGAACGTGCTTCAGGCGTTGCAATACCTCCATTCGCTTAACATTTTGCACCGCGATATCAAGCCTGAAAACATTTTGTTGGCCGATGACACGAGCGGAGAGATCAAGCTCAGTGACTTCGGCATTGCCAAGATCCTCGAAGAAGACGGAGACGATACCGCCAGTCGCGCTCGCGGACGTGCCTACACCAGCTGCGGCACGGACTATTACGTTGGTGAGAATCTCTTTGGCGACATGTGGAAGGAAAAAGAGTGCAGCTACTCACGTTTCGGTGATTATTTCTGGCTACAGCACCTGAGGTACTGAACGGCGAAGGATACGACAGCAAGGTTGATCTCTGGAGTCTTGGCGTCGTTGTCTACATCATGTACGCCCTGCAAGAACTCGTTGTTGCGCTGTATCCTGCTGGAGAAACTCAATAATATTGTGTAGGCTTTGTGGATTCCCTCCTTTCACCGAAGACGAAACCGGCATGGAATCAGTATACCGCAAGATCAAGTCTGGAGTGCTTGAATTCCCGCATCCATACTGGACAAACATCTCGGATGAAGGTGAGATCGCTGCTATTTTCTTTTGAAGCACGTCATTCTGAATTTCTTTTTTGCTGATTTTGCAGCGAAAGATTTGATCCGGAATTTGCTGAACGTTGTTCCCACTGAACGCTTCAGTGCATCCATAGCACTTGAGCATCCGTGGATAAAGGGCGTGTCGATGGCCTACAGCGAAGAGCCGCTGTCTTCTGCGATCATGGAAATGAAGCGTTTCAACCAAAAGCGACGATTCAACTGATCGCGACTGGGAGCCATTGCAAATCATCAAAGAAGAGCACAGAGTCATCCGATCGAGCACATCATTGGGTTCCTGGATGGATGGCTTTGTGGGCTTGGAGTTTCTTAATCCACGCCTCCCCTCGCCTTGTCGATTTCTATAGAGACTCACCCCCCAGTACCATTTCATCCTTCATGCATATCCACTCGTTCCAAGTAGTAAATTCACCTGTGCTTTTTATTAAATACAAGATGCTTGTTTCCTCAAACGCCACTTCTTTTTAATCCTGGTGCTGAGCATCATCGCTCGACTGAGTAGTGTTCTTGCGCTGCCACCATTTCATGATCGATGCAGCTGCGTCCTGAACAGGCCCGCTACTGCATAAATGGCGGATTCCTTCTAAGATAGCACTTTAAACGAGTTAAAATGGATTCGTTTTGGTCCGAGACGCAGAGTAAAAAAAAAACACAACATACCTGGATTCGGCGGCCACTTCAAACGCACTCGTGAGATGATCAGGGACTTCGTGGACATTGGCCACAAAACCGTCTTTCGACAAGCGAGATGCGAAACTTGCAAGAGTTCTATCTCAGTATACAAAGCGTCAAAACGATGCGTCGATAACGATCGAATGCACTTAAAGACGTGAAAACGAACCTCAAACGAGCGGCCGTCGTTATAATCTTGGCGCCCGTGGCTACTGCTTTCGTGATTGTCACGCTGCTTTCCAACACATAGAGCGATGCTTTGACATTTTCCCACACGCGAAGCAGGGGTGAGCCCAGCAGCAAGATCTCCAGGCCATCCATGGACTCAGCTTCTCCACTCTCATACAAATCAAACACAATCTTCGCGTCGTGTGTCTCAGAAGCCAGAAATGCCAGCAGTGGGAGGCAGATCCGGCCAAAAAATGTCACGAGAATTGCAAACACCACAAATGATGAGCAACGCTTGGCAAACAGACCTGTACATACCGTAGACAGTAAATACAACCACAGCGACATTCCAAAAACAACATGGACAGTCTTCTTTACCGAAAAGGGCGAGCTTTCTTGGGGGCGGGACATCGTCCAGGCTCTTCTTTAGATACGCCACCAGCACTGCCAGCTCACTGCTGTGCGCAAAGTCCTTCATCTGGCTGCTCAAATGGTGAAGTTCTGGACGGAAGACCTTGACAGCATTCTTTTCCAGTGCATTAAATCCATCCGAAAGCATTTGCGTGAGCATTTCCAGCGAAATATTGGTCGGCTGCTGCCAGTACTCGATGGCCCAATTCGTTAGGCCCAGAAAGAACAACGTGTCCATATCCACGTCCTGCTGAATATCGCCGGCCACGTCCTCGTACAGCCGCTTCCATGCTCGTCGACAAACACCTTGGATATCGTCAGAGGTCACGGAGCCCAACAGTATTGCCCCAGCATCCAGTAGTGCAGGGGCCAGAAGCCTATTCAGCGTCTCTATGACGTGACCTCGCCAGCCAGCCCAGTAGAAAATCACCACAAGATACGAAGCAAACTTGAGATGCCGACCACATCCCCACATTTTGACTTGATCACTGACATTTGGACGAAATGAATTGGCCACCAGTGCACACGAGACCAGGCAGACCAACGCAGCAAGTATGAAGTCCTCTGTGACAAACAACATGAATTTGCACTGTCCAATCACTTTCAGCACAATGGGCAGAGCTGTGACAACTCGCGGGATCCACGTGAACGCCCGCAATTTGTCCGTTGACGTACGAGCCCAAATCTCCAGGCGCTGCTGAGCCAATAGCGAGAGCTTGGATCGATAGACACAGACCACCACGATGCAGATCACCATCAGTTTCTGACGATGCAGCACAGCGTGCACTAGTAAACTGAGCACCACGATCGCAAGTCCAATGGCCACACAGTGCAATTTGCACAGCTCTGTAAGAAAGTACATGACTGCCAAACGCATGAGCTTGCTCAGATCCAAATGGTGCAATATACGCTCCACTTTGGCCTCAAACAGGTCAGTACTGCTCTTGTTGCAGGCCATGCTGGCCACCGTTTTCTCCGTCGAAGTCGTCAGAGTGGTCGTGGTAGGCCGCTCGGCTTCAGGTTGAGCAGATTCATTCGTGCATCTAGCTGATGTGAATGTGGTCGTGGTGATTGCAGATCCAGATACGTTGCGATCTTCATTGGAAACATCTTCGTCTTCGTCGTCATCGTTATCCATCAGCTCATTCACTACAGCCAGACGCGCTTCTCGTAGAATGCTCTCCAGCTCCTCGTTCGCTGGCTCTAGAGCGAGGCCTAGCGGTAATGAATGCGTGATAAACTGCTGCGTACCCTTCTCTCTAGCTGGGGAAACCACGAGCTGACAAACCTTTCTTAGCCCAGATCACGGCTTGACTGGCCCTGCGTACGCGAAGCAGGGCGCGAGCAAGCCAGACGTACGCCTCCACGCGTGCAGGTTCTTTGCTTACACAGTCCTGAGCGATCTCTACTGCCTGCGCGTGCGACAGCGCGTCTCTATTGCGCAACAGCTCAGCGCAGCGCTCCATGCTCTCGGCCTTCTGAAGGAATCAGCAGCCTTCTGATAGTCGATCCTCAGTATCGACTTTCACAGGACCTGCATGGAGCCAACCAATCCATGGGAGCTGCGGGTGGCGAACCAGGCGCAGCTTGTGAGTGCGTACTACCAAGGCCAGTGGAGCCTGCGGGCCAGCTCATTGCGGATCCCGAAGAGCGCTCATGTTCGTCCAGCCGAAAGCGGCTCTGGCAGTGAGCTGAAACAGCAGAAGAGCAGCTTTGTGCGCAGTCGACGCCCCAAGCGCAAGCGCGAGCAGTGGAGCGCACAGCAGACGCAGTTGATCGCGACTGGCAAGTTCATTCCGCTGGATCCGCAAGTGAAGGCAGCGCTGGAGGAAGCGCACTGTCGTTTATTGGCAACGGAGCTGTCAGCGCTTACTCTCGTGGAAACTAATGAAGAGGAAGAGCCGACGACCCTGAAGTGCCAAAGCTCGTCCATGTCTGTACTGATTCCTCAACGCGGCCAGATCATGATGCAGGAGAACGACACAGACGACGTCCAGGTCGCCGCTGCAGACGCACTCGCCTCGTGTGTGCTGTTGCCGCCTCGTTGCTCCTTCGTCTTCGGCCAGATCCAGCAGCTGGGCCATGTGCTGTTGGGGAGGAGCTATCGTCTGATCATGATGGATCCTCCGTGGATCAACAAGAGCGTGATGCGCAGCAAAGGATACGCAACGTTCCACCACACAGAGTTGCTTGGCATGGGCATCCCCAGCATCGCACACGAGCAACAGTGCGTTCTGGGCATTTGGGTCACCAATCGACCGCAGTACACCAGCTTCCTGCTAGAAACGCTGCTGCCTGCGTGGGGGTTCCAATACCATGAGACATGGTATTGGCTCAAGGTCTGCGCCAACGCAGAGCTCGTGACCCCACTCACGTCGTCACATCGTCTGCCGTTTGAGAAACTCATCGTCGCATATCGCGGCCAAAACGACGCAGACTGCGAACGACTCGCAGCTGCGCTGGGTTCCAAGCCGAAAGTGGTGGCCTCGGTGCCGCTGCGTCACTCGTGGAAGCCGCCGCCAGAGTGCTTTTTTTCGGCCGATGACTGTGAGCTGCTTTCTCCCAAGATCGAGTTCTTTGCGCGTGAACTGCGGCCGCACTGGACCAGCGTCGGGAACGAGGTGCTCAAGTTCCAGTCGCTGGATCTGTTCGCTCCACGATCCACAGACAACGCGTCGACTGAGACGCGACAATGAGATTGACAACTGACTGACGTGTTCACGGCATGGTAGTGCTAGAAAACTGTATTGTTATATTAAGGGCCAAAGCGGCAAAAGACCCAGGTGGAGAGGCCTTCCGCTCACGGCTTCAGCATTTATTCCACGTCTTGCACATTCATGTCGCCTTGGTTGGCATCGGCGTTGTCCGGCTCCTGGTCCGACGTCCACAGAGTCAGGTTATCACGCAGCAGCTGCATGATCAGAGTGCTGTCCTTGTAGGACTCCTCCGAGAGCGTGTCCAGCTCGGCGATGGCGTCGTCGAAGGCCTGCTTGGCCAGATTGCAGGCGCGGTCGGGCGAGTTCAGGATCTCGTAGTAGAAGACCGAGAAGTTAAGCGCCAGACCAAGACGAATCGGGTGCGTAGGCGGCAGCTCAGCCATGGCGATGGTCGAGGCCTGCTTGTACGACTCGAGGGCCTTATCCGACGACTCCTTGCGCTCATCATCGACCTGGAACTCGGCCAGGTAACGGTGGTAGTCGCCCTTCATCTTGTAGTAAAACACCTTGCCCTCCTCCGACGACGAGTTCGGGATCAGGTTGTTCTCGATAATGGTCAGGATGTCGTTGCAAATGTCCACAAGCTCGCCCTCAATCTTCTGGCGGTACGACTTGATGTGCTCACTGCGCTCACTGTCGCCCTTGTTCTCAATGGACGAGATCACGCGCCACGATGCACGGCGCGAGCCTATCACGTTCTTGTAGGCGACCGAGAGCAGGTTACGCTCCTCGACCGTCAGCTCGACGTTGTGGTTGTTGGCCACAGCCTTCATGTGGTCGACCATTTCATCGTAACTACGCAACAGAATACAGTGAATCCGACTGCATTCGACACCGTTGACATAGGCGCTTGAAGCACAAAAGCAGCTGACGCTTACCGTTCGGCCTGTTCAGCGAGCTTCGCGAGGAAGACGAGCGAGTCGCGGTCCATGATGATCTTTGAAGAGGAGGAAGGGGGCTTGGGGGATGCGAAGCAAATCGGATTCTGGGGCCCAAAAATACGTGTCGGCTTGTTTTTTTTCGTTCGGTTTCCCCTTCAACTGATTTGTTTTATTCGTCGTCACACAACCCATTTCGTTCGGAAACCTACTTTGACTTGGTATTTGTATGAGTCGCACCCAAGTCGGTCTGAAACGAACAGACGAAACCGCTATTGTTTAAAACTTGGAAGAAAGAAAAGCAAAGAAAAACGAAGAAAATTACGCCGTGTTGTTCTCCCCCCGCCTCGTCCCTCCCCCTCCGCTCGATCGCTGTTGCCTTTCAGGCTTGGTGGCCGGTACAGCCAGTACCGTATTAAACGCCTGCAGGCGCTCATTTGGTTCGTTACATAGCTGGAGCGTACAGTAAAGGAGCCGGTGAATGGCGCCACTGCGCTGGCGCACGGAAACAAAGAAAGCCAAATTGTTGTCCGAACGCCTGAGATTTAGCTGCTAAAAGATCGCGTTACCCACTTAAAGTCACGGTTAGACGATATGCAAACCCTGAATTTGACCACATAAAAGACTGAATCCGGCAAAGTACGTTCTCCAGCAGACAACTTCGTCAACTCGCGCTTAGTCGGGAACTCACCATGGTTCGAGCATGAATGACACGAGCATACAACTCCTGCGCGTCCTGGTCTCAATTGTCAGGCTCTGCCTCTATCTTCAACAGCGGAGCGGGAAATTGTGGGGCCTTTTCGAGTGTGTGACTCACGCTGCTTCCAAGGCGGACCGACATGCCAGGTCTCTGCAGGGCGGAAATACTAGTAGCTCTCAATATCGCGTGTCTCATTCTCGCTGGTCTGAGCAGGATGTCCAGTACTGTATCCTACTTGGATGCTACAATATTGTAAGTAGGCTCCTGTTCTTTTGTTGTTTTCCGGCTCAGAGAAAAGCTGCAAGAGATTTTTAGAAATTGATAATCATGTATGAAAAATCCAAATATATAGGGCAGGTAAAAGAGAATCCTCCAACTTGGGGATTGAGTCTCCACTCCGGTTATGAGACAAGGGATCAAGAGGTTACGGATTCTAGAAGAGGTTATGACGGTGACGGTTGAGAGTAGAATAACGTAACCAGTAAATATACTCCGTTTTACCCGTAACCAGTATCGTTACAAATGTCACCTATTTCATGAATACAACGGTAGTGTCGACGGATAGTCATGGTGGACTGAGCCATTGAGCTGTGAAGAAGTCGTAGCACGATGTACATGTTATGAGTGTACTGCTGCAGAAGATACTGTTCGTAGTTGTAATCGTGTTCGTGTGCCTTGCATATCGAATGAAGGAATGGCGATGTTTGTTGGGAATTGTTTTTTTTGGGGTTAACGTTAATGAAGAATGTTGTGCTGCGTCGCTGGAGATGAATATGAAGGAGTGGAGAGAAAGAAAAGTGTTGTGTGCGACGCGCGGATGCAGTGCATCGTGGGTTACATACCGTGTGTTTGTTGCCTTGTTGTTGTTGATGTTGAATCTATGTGGTTAGAAGAGCGTGCGATATCGTAGCTTGTGGCCCACCGTTGAAAAGCACCAGGTTGCTGATATGATGGATTTCATACGAAGACCTTATGGTTTAAGTGGATGAGGTGCATTGCCAGTTTGGGTTTGTTATCAATGCACAAGGAGCATACCTGGATTGAGCAATGTCAAGTCAAAATTGCGCCATACAGTGAGGCGTAGAGTCTCTTGAGCCATGACGCTGATTGGTAGTGTCTGTGCAAGTCGTTGACACTCTTCGAAATGGTTGGCTGAGGCTACTCGAGATGCACGCCGTTCGTTTCGCCTGAGGAAGGAAGAGTGAATTGCCATTGTTACGATAGGGGTTGGATTTCGTACCGTAGGTGAAGGCTTCTCCACGGACGAAGCATAGACGAATTGCACATGTGTATCCGCGTTCTGGTTTGTTTTGCTTGGCATGATCGGCAAGTTCTTTGATAGAGGTGAAAAGACACTCGCGGTTGGTAGCGTGAGCGCGTAGACGGTTGAGTTGGTCCATGTTGTTCTCGCTGTTGTGCAGATTGAGGAGTGGTAGGAAAAGATGGTGGAGACGAGTGTGGGACAAGGTGATAAGAATAGGCAGTTGAGTGAGCCCAGCGTCTCACAGAGATCATGTGTCCCGTGTACCTAAGCGCATAAGGGAAATTTGGTGAGCGCAGTGTGAGACGAATGGCTCGGTATGAACAGAAGTTGGTGACGGGTTGGTTGTTCCGTACTACTAGTCCGACATCGCATGTGAGTACGAGTTTGAACAACGTCTGAGCTGGAGAACGTGGCAAGGATGCAGAGGGATGGGTTGCAGAGAAGTGGCCAGCAGACGTCACCCGTGTATACGAGAACGTCAATTCCAATGGAATAGCTTTTGAAAGCGTTGAAGGCGGTGAGTGGTGTGGATGCACGGGGAAGTGCATACGCGAGTCGTGTGTGAATCGAGCTACAGCGGTGTACAGTGTGTCCGAAAACCGCAGTGTTGGTGAGTGGTGTACTGTGTGTCCGAAAACTGCAACGTGGGTGAGTGGTGCAGAAATCGATTACATGAGGAGAAGCGCTTGGCTTTGGTTCGATGTCGTCTTGGGTATAGTGTCGTCACCTTGGTGGATTTCGCTGCAGATGTTATTATAGGCGAGTATCGCGGGGTCATGGCTGAAGAAGATCGCGTCTGTGAAGAGGCGATTCGGAGCGGGTTTGCGCTCAAGTTTAAATCGATTAGCCAGTGAAATAAAAACGTGTACTTGGACGCTCGCAGATGTGGAAGTATTTTTCGGTTCGCGAATCATTCATGTGTGCAGAATTGTCAACGTTGTGACGAGCGGATGGCTGTATGAGCGTTTTTTTGCAACTCGCGCCATTGCCGTTGCGACATTAGCTGTCAGACGTGCGAAAGAGATCCCACTCGCCATTCTTTGTCGTTGTCGTTGTCGTTGTCGCTGTAATAGGTCACAGACAGACAGACATATATATACAGCCACACAGCCGACATACAGATAGATTGTGAGTCACTGCAAAGAATGAAGATCATGTGCGAGAGGTTGAGTCATGTGTCACATTTCTGTCGGTGCGTTGAGTGTCATGTACGTGAAAGAGCAAAGTAGTTGTAGAGAAGAAGCCATGCGGAAGCCGATCCAAATGTCGGAACAGAATTTGTCATCGTCGTTGCCGATCCGAGGAAAACGTCGAAGTTTTACTGCTCGGGAGAAGCTTGCTATCTTAGCGGAATTGCGATTCGACTCTGTTGAGACAGTTTGTTCACGGCACAAGATAAGCCGCAGTTGCGTCAGTCAGTGGCAAGCAAATGAGGATCAACTAGCCGCCTTACCACCTACCGCGTGTCCACTGTGCGGAGAAGGTCGTCCGAGTGGTTCGGTCGTTGCGTCAAGACTACGTGACAATCATAGTGAAATTTCAGTACTGACACGGCCAACACTCGCCAAGACGTTGCAGAAAGCTTGCGCATCGTCGGCTTCGAAGGACAGATAAATAGCAGTTCTTACGTGGTGTTCAAGAACATCGTTGCTCAAGGGAGTCTTGATGGCTATCGAATGACCGGGTTTGCGTATCGAGTTCATGTGTTGTGCGCAGTGGAGAAGAGAGAGGTTGACTTTGGCGTTGTGCATGAGGATTATCCTATTTGGGCCGAATATCTTTATCGGGATTTGATCGCGCACAAGTTGAAGATTGTTGGACAAATTGTCTGCAGAGCGAATCGATGTTATTGTACGTTGGGGCGTGCGACATCAGCTCAAGTGAACTGTTTCTTGTCCGACGGGGTGACGTTTGCTGAGTGTGACGGGTTCGTGCATGGCCTGGAAGAATGCTGTAAGGTCATGATTAAGTGGCAAGTGGTATGGAATTGTGCAGCTGCTTGCGATATGGTTATTGAAGAAAATGCGGTGGACATCGTAGTGATAACAACTCGAGAAGCTGCTGCACAGGGTGGGCTAAAGTTCGTATATGATGTGGTCCCAGACACTGCAAAACGGAAACTTTTTTTTCTATTGTGGCATGCGACGTCGAAGGTCATTTTCGCGTTCGATCTATAGCTTCGGAAGTTCGTGGTCAGATAGTCAAGACCACAAAAAGAATGCTAGAGTGCTTGCGCGCTGTTGTGAGCACCTTTGCCGAGCTGCAGATCGACAGTTTGCACCTGGACGCTTCGATGACGGATGCGCAGTGTGGACACGTGAAGGTGCTGTACCGTGTTTGCGAAGACGATGTAAGGATGTGAATCACAGTCGCACCTACATCATGGCATACGTAAACGTCTTGTAGAATATCTCCCAGAGCCTATAGCCAATTAGATAACTAGTAGTACGTGACGTGTAGGTCTGCATATGATGCAGAAAGATACTGAAGCGTGATTGGTCGACGTATGGAGAATATCCAGCGCGTACGCCAAAGAAGCGCAAGATACTTAGT
>JAADVW010000400.1:0-31315 GCA_023335875.1 Elongisporangium prolatum
ATTCTCCATACGTCGACCAATCACGCTTCAGTATCTTTATGCATCATATGCAGACCTACACGTCACGTACTACTAGTTATCTAATTGGCTATAGGCTCTGGGAGATATTCTACAAGACGTAATCAACCGAATGAATGTGTATGCCATGAGTGTAGGTTGTATACGTAATTCTCGGAATGTTTACGTATGCCACGAGTGTAGGTGCGATTGTGATCCACATCCTTACACTCGACATCAACGAAGAGATGCTTGCACATGTTGGTAACCAAGGTATGATTCTCGAGGTGGTAGACATCGATATGTCAAGAAGCACAATGAATGGCAGCTTCTGATCTCGTGGAAGGGCCGGCAAGACGAGGAAGACTCTTGGGAGCCATTGATGACAATGCCAGCGAAGTACCGGCTCGTGTCGCACTTATGTAGAAGCTACCTACGACAGTGGTTTGGTTGAAGCGTTTGCTAACGCCGGCAGTGCCGACAGAGCCAAGTATGCACCTGCGGCTTCCTTACATATAGTGCATATTTCTTCATGTGCTGCAGCTCTTGGAGGGTAGTGTAGCGGATACACAGCGATGCCAGAGCTCCAGCTGTTTGCGTCAGAGATTGGTCTTCAATCTGGTGAATGCCGCAGATTGATGTGTGGTTGCACTTGCACTTGAATTTGCTGTTGCTGCAGATCACCCACTTCGTTGGTGATAGAGTTCTGGCGGCACACTTAGCCGCCAATTAGCTCATAATGATGACAATCTCACTTTTGCAGTTACTTTCCTGTTCAAACTACAATGGCATACAAGGAGATTTCTGACAGGTGGACCCACATGAGGACCCAGCGGCATCTCGGAAGAAGAGGCAGACAGCGAAGACCCAGTCTCGCTGAGTCCATATCCCTCCATGACGTCGCAACAGAAGGCGATCTTGAGGAACTCCTTCACCTCGGCACTCAAAGGCGCTGAAACAGACAGAATATCACGCACGCGGCCTCCAAGCACCATGCAGATCTTGGAAAAGACAAGTGTGTCCCACAATGCGTGGGTCTTGTGGCCAGCAGGAAGCCCAGCCTTCTTGGCTGCCATCGCTTGGTTAAACAGCGCCTTCTTCATGCCACCTGCCGCCGCTACGCCTTGTTTGATCTTGTCGTACACGCGATAGAACAGCCTCGGGACGGAGACGATACCGTGGGCTTGAGCGTCGCAATGTCGTCTAGAAGCAGCAACACGTCGGCACGACCACAAAACTCATGCGGTCGCAGGCGTGCGAGGCTAGACACCATTCCACGTGGTTCTTGGAGAAGATGCCGACGCAATCCTGGCGCTGGAGCTCGCAGCCGTGTACTAATCCCGCGGCAATCGCATCTGTCCCAAGATGAAAGCGAAACAATAGCTTCTTGAGTCGCAGCATGAGTTGATCGTCGTCTTCCAAACGCCACATATCAAGATGACGTAGTAGTTTATGCGTCACTCGTCCTTCTACTCGAACAAAGACGTGCTCCTTCTTTATGTGCTCGGACTGAGCTTTGGCTTCACCCATGGCTTCTCCAAGTTCATGATTGATGACCTGTCGCATAAAATCAATAACCAGCTCAGGGTCCAGGAAGATCATCTTCGCGAGAGCGCTTTCCGTTTCATTAAACCGCAGAATATCACCAACACTGTGAAGCACATTAAGAGCTGCTCTAACATCGGAGGATTCGAGTCCAGCAAAACGTTCTTCCTTTGATATCAGCTCACAAAGTCGATCGACTTCTACAAAGGTGCTGTCTATGCGAGACTTTATGATTGTGGCAACTGATTGATTTTCTTGTTCCACGGCTGCACCTGCCGCTTGATTTGCCTGTTGCTTCAAGGTCTGAATGAACGCCCTTAGCTTTGAGTGGACATCATACATCGGGAAGCTGGTTTTGCTCTCCACGATATGCTTTTGCAGTGTTTGACGCAAACCCTCTATACCTGAGAGATCCAAACTGCTGGTTCCAAGTAGCTGGGAGGATACAAACTGCGGGCGCTTGTTCTTCAGCATCTCGAGTTTTTGAAGTTTCTGTTGTTCCACATCCTCATTGGCAGAATCTTTATTCGTCTTCATCGGAATTAATTTGTTGTCTGCCTTCAGTTTCGCAATTGCTCGAGTCAGCTGCTGGACGGCATGGGATTCTCAACTATTGATGCGACGCATGAGGTCCTCTTCGATCCTTTTCACCGTTACCAATGAGATCAAACTTGGTGCCCACAAAGACAAACTCGGACTCTGGTTCATGGGCGCAAATAGATCGAATCCAGTGATAGATATTCTGTTCCACAAATGCCTCCATCGCTGGATTTTCCATTCCACTTTCATTGATTCCATGTTCCAACAACGCGTCTGCATAGGCTTTTAAGGTTGATACACATCACGTACATCGTGCGCTTGGAGTAAAAGAGTGTGTGCATCGACTGATACTCGTCTTGCCCGGCAAAATCCCATACAGAAACGTCGTATTGATCTGGCAAAGAGGGAGTTGGTCTTGAATACGACTCAAATGACCACGAGTAGATGTCAACGCCCATAGTGCGATTATCTTCCGCCTCGGTAGTGGCGACGTCTGTCGTCAAGCGCTTGATAAGGCTCGTTTTGCCCCACGTACTTTGTCCGACGACGCAGAGTCTCTTACGGAATTGAGTATACTCCGTTGCACCTCCCACCGATTTAAAGTAGGATTGGATGTCATCGGCGCCTCGTTTATACACTTCTGCTGGTATATCCGATAACACTTTAATGTTGCACTTACGCTCATCAATACCAGTGCGAGACGAGCCAAAGCGCTCATTGTCGCAGTTGTGGAGGCAATCTCGTGGTCGATTTTCGTCCATGAAGCACCATTTTCGATCAGTAGACGAGCCATTTTCAACTGCGACTCAGGATTGTTGCTGTGGTGTTGTGTAGACTTAACAAAAGCCTTCACTGGACTATCGCCAAACTACATCAACGACAACAGAGTGAGAGTGACGACAAAGCCGCAAAGTTTGTTCATTGGTGCTCGTCTAAATGAAAAGAGCGCAGATGCACAAGAGAAGAAGTAAAATATTATACAAACCTTATCGTTTGCCTCGATAGAAGCGCCTTGTCGAAGCAGTAATTCGGCCACACCGACACTGTTATAATATGCTGCAATGTGCAATGATGTCCATCCGACCTGTAAATGATTCCAAACCAATGGTAATAAGTGAGCTGACCAACACAATTTAATCAGACAGCTGTCGTTAAGCATAAACACATACATTGTCGACAGCCTCGATAGCAGCGCCATGTCGTAGCAGTAACTCGGCCACATTGACACTGTTATTACATGTTGCAACGTGCAATGGTGTCCGTCCGTCCTGTAAATAATTTGCACAGTAAAGGTAATTAGTGAGCTGACCAATACAATTTGATCAGACAGCTGTTGTTGAACATAACAACATACACTCGCGACTGCTGCGATTACAGCGCCGTCACGGAGCAATCGTTTTGCGATATCGACACTGTTATTACATGCTGCGAAGTGCAACGATGTCCATCCGTCCTGTCAACATCGAACGAGGATTTTTAGTCGTGATTGGTTTACGGCAGATACGAGTTGATTCGTTTACGCAGCCTTATAATCCTACTTACGTCGCCCTTGTCATTCACATTTGACTTTCCAAAGAGCCAATTTGTAATTCGCTTGACTTTCCGCTTGTGGCAACATTGAGGTTTGCCATGGTAAGCCACGACGAAAACGAATTGAGAGCAGACGTAAGGTCTTGTTCGCTTCCGCAGTCGCGTTCTAGAGGCCAAGTCCCCTCTTTTTTGTTTCTACGGACACGACTTCCGTTACGAACGGAGCCACCAACGAACGGCAAAGTGATATTATTTATAGCTCCTAGAAACCACAACAGCTGCAGAAACTTTGTTGCATAAGTACTGTACTGTCGGTTGCAATGTTCATGGCTCAATACAAAATTGCATTTTTCGTATGGGTCGTTCGTGGGTGACTCAACATATGTGTATTGTCTGGGGGAAATGGTAAATTGGGTCCCCGTGAGACACCCTGACGCGATCCACAAAAGCGTGATCAATTCATACATTGGTGATGAAGTTATTAGCTGAGTAGATAACGCACCGTGATGTTTCATGTTGTGTTGGGCTTACATAAAACCTGGCGTTCAAAACATAGGCTTCGACAAGCAAGCATGTTAATATTCACTCTGATGTTGACATACCTCAAACTCAAATAAATAAAACACAAAATCGCTTATAAAATACTGGTAGCTTGCTTTAAATAGTCATCACCACTTGCGCGAAATACGCCGACAGGTGAGACAAAAGTTTGCAAGAAGAGGCACAATCTCGAGCGTGAAGGTCTCTCGAGTTCGAAAGCTACCAGCACGATCTTGCTCAGCGTACTTGAAGATCTTTCCTGTAGCAGCAGTGACCACTTATGAATCCTTTTTAACGTTTGCGCGCACATACTAATAGATGAAGACATGCTGCCGGTTCATGGATCCATCGCATGGAACTATCCGTTCAAAAGATAAGCAGACAATGAGAACCGTCTATCCTGATCATCCTGGCTTGAACTCTGAGAAAAAATCGACTTTGTCGTGCCATATAATCGAGTCGATGGAATTTAAAATACTTGTAGATTCAACTTCATCAGAAATCGTGATTCGATATGCATCTTACGCTGAAAACTTCGTTAGGCTGGTATGTAGGAACGCGTGCGATGTTTCAACGGTAATGAGAAATGCGTCAACATATGAAACATGCGAGGTATTGTGAGATAAGAGAATCTTGATCTAATGGTCCATGGAGCTGCACTATCCAATCTTCAACTTCTGTTGGTAAGCTTTGCAACATGATCGACCGCACTGCAACCTCCACAACCACATCTGCATGGCCGGTCCGCATCTACAAAAGCGCCAGATCCAGCAACTGTGTCTACTAAGTGTGATGCGTGTTCCGTGTGTTAAGCTATATAGTGTTGAGCTCACTAGCAAAGTACATGATGATGCGCTAACGTTTACCCTTGCAAAGACGCAGCAAACTCACGCAGACGACGAGCGACCGCGTGAACAAACGCATTGTCCTATTCCAACAAGCACAACACATTAGAATTATAGGCAACGATCCCATACAGATAAAAGCACAGCCCAAACATACCTCAATCCCTCGAACAGCGAACAACACCTTGCTGAGCGACTCTTGCACGGGCTTCTGAGCTTCGGAGCGAGAAAAGTAGTGCACAAAGTGCAGCAGCAACACCACCAGCATGTTCTCCACCAGGAACATCATGCTGTCCGCATGGTACTCGACCACATGCTGAACGTGCTCAATGTCGCATGATGCATTCATGTGGTCGCGTTGTTGGCGAACAGTGGCAGAGGTAGCCTCAATGCCGCGAACAACCCGCTTGCTGGCTTCGAGAATGTCTATGATCCGATCAAACCGCTCGGCAAACTCGATCAACGACGGCGCATGAGTCCATAGTGAATCCGTTGCAAGTGAGCGAGAGCTGGAAGACGCCATGGATGGGAACATTCCAGATCCATTTTGCTTGTCCTGCACAAGCGACAGAAGCAGAGACTTGGAGTCTGGGGACGAATCGTCCACCACTGCAGTCATCCACTTGGCACAAAAAGCGACAGTGTTGCACAAGATCATGCGCGATGTGTACAGCTTCTGCTCTTCAAAGAGCGATAATCTCAGCAAGCCGGCACAGGGTCGAGCATCGTCAATACAGCAATCCAGCACGGCTTGCTCGCATAGCGCACAAGCGAATCGCTGGTTCTGGTCCTCGCGTTCTTCAATGAAGCTCCGGGGAACAGTCTCGCTCCACCAGGCTCGATCACCGTCGCTCATCGCGTCTTCGTTGTACGGAAGCAGCTCATCCGCGTACATCATGAACACTTCCAGAACGGCCTGCGAGATCTTGGCCCACTTCACCGACGTAAACGTCTTCTCGCATAAATCTGGAAACTGTGTGACGTAACGCAATAGAAAGGTGACGTACGATCGCTCCCGCAGCAGGTTCAGACTTGGCTGCGATGGTTCATTGATCTTCAAAGCCGCCGTGACGAGTTTCCGGTTCTTGTTCAAAACATACAGCACTTGGCTTGCCAATGTTCGATTTTGCGGCAGCGATCCACTCAGACCGCTCAGCAGGCGAATTAGAGGCAACCACTTGCGGTAATACACCATTTCAATACGCTGGAACGCATCCTTCGACGCAAGCGAAACAGCCTTTCCAGTTGACTGGATGATCAGCTTTGGGCGGTGTGCTGGTAAGTTCGTCGCTTCGCCAATCACACGAATCAAGCCACCTTCAACTAAGGCAACGGATCCATCCTGTGTGTTTGCAAACCGCGCAAAAAGAGATAGGAAGCACTCGTACATCGAACCAATCGTGGCGGCGTCAATACCGTGCACCAGAAGCTTGTTCTTCACAACGGCGTCCGTGGTGTTGCCACGACTTAAAGCAGCGTCCATCTCGCAGAGTTTTCGGAACATTCCAATGAAATGCAATAAATAACCGCGCTCTCGGAACATTTTGATCATTGACGCGCTGCCATCGAACGCGATGATCGCCTCAAGTGCTGAAATTGCGAGAGCCATGCTCAAGGAATCATCTCCATCGATAGAATCGCGACAGATCAACTCAATCACTTGGTTCGTGAAGAAGGCTAACCGCTTTCCAGTCACGCCAAAGGCAATCGACTCTAACGTCTTCTTCGGTTCCGTAGGAAGTACGCCGAGTACGTTAACTACGCAAGCGTAAAGCAATGTTCGCGCATTGCGAGCGGCCAGCGGGTTTCCGGCCGCAGATGCACTGCTGCAAATAGCACGAAAAACTAGCTCCAGGAATGCAACGTTCAGGCGCTGATGGCTCTCTTGGATCGTTATGTTGCGAGTGTGGGAATGGCGAAGTTGAGAAAATAGTTGCAGAGACATACGAGCCGCAATCTCGACCAACTGGGCAGCTCCATTCACCTGGTCGCTCAGCTTTCCCAGCAATGAAGACACAATGCCGCTCATCAACTCCACACGAACTTCCAGCGATGAAACGGAGTCAAGTCCCTGCCACATCGACGGAGTATCGACACCCGGCTCACTTCGCAAGCCCAGATAATCGATAACAACGATTTCAACCAGTTCTCGAAGAGAATTAAGCGCGTGGCTTTCAGCAGCGACACGTTCAGAATAAATGTTCCACTGAACCGCCCATTGCAGGTACTTGTCAACGCCTGATGCCACAGCTGATCCGTTCGATCCGTTTTGACTTGATCGGAATCGCTTCGATGCGTTCACCATGAAATAGTCTGGCTGGGCCAACGAGTTCAAATCCATCGAATAGATCGACTGGCAAAATTGCTCAACGTCAATCTTTAACCACTTGTAGTAACCACGGTCTACAGGTGCAGTAGCTTGCTCGGCCAACGCAACAATCTGCTGGTTTTCAGGGACGTGGGGAGGGAAAACGTTAAACGAGCATTCGTCAAGCATCTGAAGCAGCATCATTTGGCTCTGCTTGTTCGAGTCTTCGGCATCGAGCGATAGCAACGAACTCATTAATCTGTTCATTTGCCTCATGTGAGGAGGCTCCTTGTTTAGTCCAACGTGGAGATAGACAGCCAAAGTCTTGAAATACCAGCCACGCATATTTAGTTCGGCAATCAAGTCAGACGCTTGTCTCCTTCGTCCGACGCGGAAAACACTACCGAACAATTGCGTTTGTGTGGCGAAGAAATCATGCTGTCCACTCTCAAGAATAGACATCACCTTGCCCGATGTAAAGTCTTGTGACATCAGGTAGTAGATAACTTGATAGCATCGTTCAGCAAGCTCAGGGGATTCAAGCCCAAACTCTGGGTTTGAAATAAGAGTGATAATCGCATCTAGACCAGACTTGACAAGCGCTCCAGCTTGACCAGCACCATGTTGGCTTAATACTCCAAGCAGCAAATGGCTGAGATTTGGGGCTGGCTTGACCAGATTCTCCAAAAGCAAATCCAGAATCGCTCTGCGAATGGATGGAATCGACAACGATTCCTGAGGAATGATGTCATAAGGGGAAAGGACATTGATTTCTTGTCGCTTGCGTTTCTTATGCACCGAGGCAGTATCACCACGCAACTCAGACTCACCGTTATCTGCGTCTTCACTCGAAAGCGAGCTTCCATTGGAATTCTCGTACACATTCAGCAGACGATTCATGTATCCAAGCATGATATCAGTGCTAGCGCTACTATCGATAAGTACGTCAACCAAATCATTACCGCTCAATCGGTTGCTGATCATTCGCAAAATCACAGATGATAGATGTGGAATGTGGGCAGACTTCGTGTACTTGATGTACTGGATAATGTTTACAAAATCGGAGCGATACCGACACAAAATCGTGTGGAGCATTTCGACCTGCAGTCGGTGAGACATTTGGCGATGAAGTTCGGACTTCACAAATGCAGCATCTTTCTCCAAAATCAACACGACGATTTCAAGCGCATGCTGCACACATCGTTCACGCATGGGACCCACAATCGACGACTTCATGAGGTACTTGGCGCCGGACTTCTTGGTATTATTGTCACTAACAAAGTTCAATGAGCCGTGAGTAGCTTCTGTTTGTTTCTTTGCAAACTCCAGGCAATAAAAGAATGCGTGTTCCAGATGAATATCGGTCGACGTGTTTTCCAAGCTCTCCACACCTCCATCGCCCGAAAGAATCAGCAGCACTTTCTCCAACAATGAGCTTCCCGAAAGAAAACGAGCAAGCAGCTGGTACGACAAACTACCCTCGCTGGCAGAGTTTGATGAGTTTCGCAAAATTTTCTTAAAAATTGACAGAGCACCACCGACAAGCGCCCACTTTTCTTCCTCGTGTTCGTACTTGCGCAGATCAAATTTGAGGAAGACACGCTCCAGAACAAATTCGAAGTAAAACTGGATAGCGGAGACCCGTCCATCGCCTTCAAACGAGCTCCAAACAAGTGGGTTTTCAAACAGTTCGTACAGCAGCGTGACAAATCCTCTGGTCGCAGGGTATGTCTGGCTCAAGGATTCGTAATGCTCAAGTTCATAGCTAAGATCTTGGTTACCATAGCCTGAAGTGTCACCCGTCGTACGCAAGATTTGAAGCGAATCGATGTTGCGCCACACAAACGGGGCGATGTCAGGAACGCGCGCGAATAGAGCTAACGTTTTCATGATAGCACCCTTCAGTGAACTAGGGATCCGCGATTGCAAGAACGCAACAAATGTTGGGATAGGAGACCATTCATGATTGTGAAAGAAAATAAGCGCCAACTGATGGTCACGGATAACTGACTGGATCACAAGTTGAATAGTTTCCAGCGCCTCCAGCTCTTTCGGACGGATAATACGTGGACCAGGAGCACCATTTCGATCAATTGTAGTCGCACCACCAGCTCCAAGAGTGGCGTAAGCATTTGTTGGCTTTTCTGCCTCGAGTAGCAAACGCTGGTACTTGGCCATCACCGCAAAGAAGTGATCCCAGTTGAGAAGCGATGGGTTCTGCTTCACGTGATGGAATGCAAGCTGTGCACAACCCGGACCATTTGCTGCTGCAGCCACCAACTGGAAGTATGAAGAAAAGCAAGCTGGGTTCTTGAACGCAGCATCCTGACATAACATTAAAAAAGAGTTGCAACTGCCACGCTCAACAGCAAAACCTTCATCGTTGCTGTCATCTTCCGTGTCACTCTCGTTGATGTCATCAGTTCGCCAAAAAGTGCGAGCAAACGCCAAATCACGAGTACACAGCAACGTGGCAAACTCAATGATGTTTTCCAGGCAATCGCCGTTCCACGCAGCTACTTCTCCATCTGTTTCAGACTCCATCACAGCAAGTGCCTCTTGGTCCGCAATTGTCGGCACATCGATCATCAACTTGGATGAGTACACCATAAACAAGAGCTCGAAATTGCGTTCGTAGATGTGATACAAAAGTGGATCGTGCTTGCGGTCAGGCACGTACTTGAACACAACGTCAATCATGGTCGTGAAAACTTGTCCCTCAATTGCCTTTTTGACGACACGAGATACAGATTCAGCTTCCGGAAAAATGGTAGCCGCAATTGGTCGGTGGCTGGAGCTGTTGCCGTCGCCATTGGCCGCTAGGAATGCCGCCCAAGCAAGCATCGCCACGCTCTGGAATGATATCTGTTCCCATTCTTGCTCGAAAAATATGCGGTGCAGTTCTTTTACCGTCGCAGCCTGTTCTCGTTCTCCGAGGACGTTGCCTGCGACGCGCTCACCGCTCTCTCGATCGATTTTCTCGTTTTTCTGTGGATCCAAAATTCGTGTGTCAGTTTCAGCAATGGAATCTGGAAATTGATTGCACGAACCTGCAGCAATACAGCCAGCAGAGCAACCTGGACAGTCGCCATGGTCTGTAGCATGCACGAGACCTGCTTGACAACTCCCTCGGGCGAAGTGCCAGCGAGCGATCCGCCTTCGAATAGCTGCGCAAACGACGAGAGGTTGACGATGTGAGGAGAGACCTTGGCGACCACACCATTCAAACGACCACACAGCATTTTCATCAACCCGGCCAGCAACTGAATTTCGGATGGAAGCACGCGGCTGCTGGATGCGATGAACGCAATGCAGTCCGACAACAAGCAGTGCCAGTAGCCAGCGGATTGTTGGATGTGCGTGATCTCCAGCAGCTTCGGCAGATCATCGTTGTAAGCGGACACGAGCTTCGGCAGCAACTGCTGACTCAGCAGTTGATTTGTATCTACAAAGTGCACCAGAACAGTGAGTTTGAGGTAAGAACCATTGGCCATTGAGCAGTGCACTTACAGGAAAGAATGAATTGACGGCGCTTCAGGTCCATGGTCTCTTCGAAGCGCAGACGCAGCAGCTCCTTGAGTAAATGCAGCTTGTACTCGGTCTCTGAGATCAGCAAATGGCGCGCTGCTGCTGGGATCGAGCCAGTGATCGATCCGGCAGGCAGCTGGTCCACGCGCTCGACCCATTCGCGTCGCTGTGCATCGCTCGCGAGCCACCAGAACTCAAAGCAGGCGCGCTCGCTCACGTGGAACTCGTCACTGAGCTTGATAATCTCCTGCTGGATCACTGGCGACACATCGACGTTCTTGCCAGCGACCTTGATCTTGTTCGCCTGCAGCGCAGCGCGCTCGGTGGTCGACGCTGCTGGGAACGCCACGGGCGAGAGCAGAGCGCTGGCGCTGGCCAGCATGGCGCTGGTGTAGGCCGGCACGTCGTCCTCGTCCATGGTCTGGTGCGCGAAGGCGTGTAGCTCCTGGTGCATCTGGCGGAAGCGCAGCGTGGGCTCCTCCGCCAGCGTCAGCGCGGCCTCGTCACTCATGGCTTGCGTCCTCCTCTTCCCCCGTAGCGCACACGACCCCCAACGGATTCAGGAAGGCGCGTTACTTGGTGGCGGGGAAATGGCGCGTGGTACCGGTACACCGGTAGATGTGATCGCACTTTAGAGAAGTGTCTCAGTACATGCAGCGGCTACAGCAGCCATGCGCCACCGACAGTGTGTGGCTCCAGCCAAAAGCTCCATTGAGCCGTTCGTGTCTTTGGAGCTCATTTTCTGCTTGGGATCTCAAGGCCACAGAGCAATTTCCCAATCTGTGGCACAACCCAAACACCAAGAGCTAAAGACATGTGGCGACGAGCTCAGCGATCCTCCAGCGCTCTGACGCGCCCCGCGAACGCAGCGCTCTCGGGCCGCGTGGCCATGATGAGCAGCGCAGCCAAGCTCAGCCTCAAATCGCTCGCGGAGCAGCAGAGTCTGCGCGGCAAGCGCGTGCTCGTGCGCGCCGATCTCAATGTGCCCTTCAAGAAGAACCACACACCCATCACGATCTCAGACGACACGCGCATTCGCGCTGTGCTACCCACGCTCAAACTGCTGCAGGAGGCCGGTGCGCGCACTGTATTATGCTCGCATCTGGGCCGACCTGAGGGCCAAGTCAACGAGCAAATGCGCCTCACACCTGTGGCCGCGCGTCTTTCTGAACTGCTGGGCAGCCCTGTGACCAAGCTGGACGACTGCATTGGCGACAGCGTGACGTCGGAGATCGAGAAGATCAAGGACGGCGAGATTGTGCTGCTGGAGAACGTGCGGTTCTACAAGCAGGAGACCAAGAACGACCCCGAATTCGCCAAGAAGCTGGCTCATGACGCCGATGTGTTCGTGAACGATGCGTTTGGCACGGCCCATCGCGCCCATGCATCCACAGAGGGCGTGACCAAGTACGTCAAGACCAGCGTGGCCGGTTTTCTCATGGAAAAGGAGCTGAAGTACCTGGCAGGCGCTGTGGATGCGCCAGTGCGTCCACTCGGAGCCATTGTGGGAGGAGCCAAGGTGAGTCAGTCTTCTGTAAAGAATAGGTACGCTTTAGTAGAAAAGCGTGCTGACCCTTCTATCAAAATGCGCACAGGTATCAACCAAGATCCCTGTGCTGAAGTCGCTCGTGAGCAAATGCGACAAGGTGCTGCTGGGCGGCGGCATGATCTTTACCTTCTACAAGGCGCAGGTAGGACTTGTAGAGACGGAGTCCACTCTATCCTCAATACTATGAGCTCACAATCCAACTCTCTGTGTAGGGCCTGAATGTGGGCAGCTCTATCATTGAAGAAGACAAGGTCGAGCTCGCCAAGGAGATCATCGCCGATGCGCAAAAGCACGGCGTGCAGCTCATCCTGCCTACGGACGTGATCGTGGCCGATCGCTTCGACGCTGACGCCGAGGCCAAGGTCGTGGGCGTGAAGGACATCCCCGCTGGCTGGATGGGTCTAGATATCGGCCCGGATAGCGAGGCGCAGTTCGCCAAGGAGCTCGCCGAGTGCCGCACAATCGTCTGGAACGGGCCCATGGGCGTGTTTGAGATGCCCAAGTTCGCCAGCGGCACGCTGAGCGTGGCCAACACGCTGGCGCAGTGCACGGCTAAGGGCGCGACCACGATCGTGGGCGGCGGTGACTCCGTCGCTGCTGTGGAGCAGAACGGCCTCGCGTCCAAGATGAGCCACATCTCCACGGGCGGCGGCGCTAGCCTGGAGCTGCTCGAGGGCAAGGTCCTGCCTGGCGTCTCTGCACTCAACGACGCCTAAGCTCTCCGTCCCGGCTTCTCTCTGTCCACTGGCGTGCATCGACCCTTCCTTCAAGAGGCGGGCAGGTCCCATAGAAATTTCTCACATGACCATCATCATCGAAACGGCAATCTGTTCTGCTGCACGTTCCATTTTGCAGTGATGTACCCCGCTTGTGTCACAATTCATCGTTGCATTGTCGTTTGGGATTCCTTGACGCCTTGTAAAGCCCCTAATTACGGGTACGCCAACTGTCACACAAACGGTTTTCAGCAGAAACATCCGGTCCAGAGCAGGACTTGCTCTATCGCGCAGTGCGGCTGGGTGAGCGGTCATCGTCCCCACTATACGGCCCTCCCTATACGTCCGCAGGGCTTCCGTTGCCCTGTTGTGCCAGATTCGGAATTAGGAGGAGCCTCAAAGCCATGCCAACTGCCACCGCTGCGCCGCCGAGCGCGCTGAGTGTCGGGACGCGGTGCTACATCCCAGACCCGGCGCGTGTGTGGCTGCCCGTGGTCATCGAGGCTGTGGACGAGCGCGCCGGCACTGCCACAGTCATTGTTGAGTCCAAACGAATCGTCAAAGGTGAAAGTGATGATCCCGCGCGAGTCGAGAGACGCACGATCACCATGAGCGCGGGTGACGTCTTCCCGCTCCAGAACATTGCACCGCCAGACCAGCATGACGAGTACGCGGCTTGCGGATGCGAGGACATGATTCATCTCAGCCACCTGCACGAACCAGCCATCCTGTACAACCTCGTCACAAGATTCCACGCTCGACTACCGTACACGTATACCGGCGACATTTGTGTGGCCGTGAACCCGTACCAGTGGATCGATGAACTGTACTCGCGCGACCTGCATGCGCAGTACCTGAGAGCGCGGTCCAAGAAGCAGCTGCCGCCACACGTATACGCTGTGGCTGTGGCCGCCTACCGCCACATGCGCGAGGAGTCGATGAACCAGAGCATCCTGGTGAGTGGCGAGTCCGGCGCAGGCAAGACCGAGACAACCAAGATCGTGATGGACAATCTCGCGACCATCGCGAGCCACACAGACCGGTCCTCAGGCTCCGAGAGCTCCACGATCGAGAAGATCCTGGACGTGAACCCGCTGCTCGAGTCCTTTGGAAACGCCAAGACCACGCGCAACGACAACAGCTCCCGCTTCGGCAAGTTCACGCAGCTCCAGTTCAACGTCAAGCAGGTGCTTTGCGGCGCCAAGTGCGAGACCTATCTGCTCGAAAAGACGCGCGTGGTGACGCAGGAGTCTGGTGAACGCAACTACCACATTTTCTATCAGCTGCTTCACGGTGCGTCCAAGAACGAGCGCGAGCAGTTCGGACTGGAGGACGAGAACCAGGAGTACGCCTATCTCCAGCGGGACAAGACCATGCTCAAAAAAGACGCCAAGAACTACGCCAAGACCAAGAACGCGCTGTCGCTGCTGGGTCTGAGCAAATCCCAGCAGGACGCCATCTTCCAGGTCGTTTCGGGCATTCTTCATCTGGGCCAGGCCGAGTTCCAAGCGAATCCCGACAATGACGAAGCGAGTCATCTGGTTGAAGACTCGGTGGCATACTCGAGCATTCTGCTCGGCCTGGACTCAACAGCTATGAGCAAAGCGCTGTGTCATCGTACTGTGAAAGTGGGTGGGGAGGTGTATGCTGTGCCACTTGCGGCAGATCAGGCTCAGTCCTGTAGAGATGCACTTGCGAAGGCCATCTACTCGAATCTGTTTGACTGGATGGTCGTCCGAATCAACGAGAGTCTCAGTGCCGATGACGTCATGGTGAACGCTATTGGTGTGCTCGATATCTTTGGCTTTGAGAGCTTTGTGCACAACTCGTACGAGCAGCTTTGCATCAACTACGCCAACGAAAAGCTGCAGCAGAAGTTCACGCAGGACGTGTTCAAAGCCGTGCAGGACGAGTACGTGCACGAAGAGATCACATGGGATCATATCTCGTACCCAGATAACCACGAAGTGTTGGCATTGATCGAAGGCAAGATGGGCATTCTGTCGCTGCTCAATGAGGAAGTCGTGCGTCCGAAGGGCAATGACGAAGGGTTTGTGAGCAAACTGTCAACAAACTACCGACAGAGCAAAAAGATCATCGAGTTTGTTCGGATATCGAGAACGCAATTCTCGATCCATCATTATGCCGAGAGTGTGAAATACGAGGCGGTCGGTTTCCTTGAAAAGCACAAGGACGCACTGCTGCCAGATCTGTCAGAGCTCATGCTCTCGAGTACCGAGAAGTTTCTACAGGAAATCTTTGAGCTCAAGGCAAAGCAAGTGGCTGCCGCAGCTGCCGCTGCTGCAGTATCAGCGTTCTCAAAGGGACGTCCTGCATCGCGAAGAGGTGGAAGCGATAGCAGCGGTGGAACTGTGGGAATGCAATTCAAGCAATCGCTCGGCAAACTCATGGAGACCATTAACGAAACCAACGTGAACTACATTCGCTGCATTAAGCCAAACAGCATCAAGAGCCCGACAGTACTCGATGAGCAGATGGTTGTAAAGCAGTTGCGCTGTGCTGGTGTCATTGAAGCCATCTCAATTGCTCGAGCGGGATATCCCAATCGATTGACTCACCGTTCGCTTGTCGCCGAATTCGAGATTTTCCTCACGGAGCAGCAACTGCAGTCAGGAGATCACGTCAAGAATTGTCTCATTCTCGTCAAGCAATTCCGCTTGCGCACACCGGAAGAGTACCAAATGGGCAAGACCAAAATCTACCTACAAAAGGGGGTCCTCGAGCGCCTGGAACATGCGAAGGCTCAAAAGTTGTTTGCTTATGCGGCATCTATTCAGAGCCGCTGGAGAGGCATTCAAACTCGCCGTATGTACGCTGAATTGCGTGCAGCGTTGATCGTAATTCAGTTTCGAAGCAAAGTTTTCGTGGCTGTTCAGAGACTTCGTCGCAAAAAAGCAGCAGTGGCTTTGCTCCAGCGTTTATGGCGTGGTCATCAAGGCCGCCGACTTTACTTCGCGGCACTGTGCCAGTTCAAGGCACTTCAGATCCAACGATGCTGGCGTGGGTGGCTGGGTCGCCAGCGGTATGTGAGAGCACTTCAGAAAGATCGTGCACTTCGTATTCAGTGCTCTGTGCGATGTTTCTTCGCACGTAAGGAGTTGGCTCAGCGACGTGAGGCCTACGAAGCAGAGCAGAAACGACTTCGACAGCTTGAGCGAAAGCGACAATACGAGCTCGAGTTGGAGCGTCAGCGTGAGCGTGCGTTGGAAGAAGAGCGTGAACGCAAGCGCCTTGAGGAAGAAAAGAGACGTCTCGAGCTGCTTCGTCAAAAGAGCGCTCTCATGCTTCAACGATGCGTTCGCGGCTACTTTGGCCGATGTTTGTTTGCTGAGATTGCGCGTCAGGCACACGAACAGAAACTTCGCATCCAGCGCGAGCAAGAAGAACTTGAACGCCAGCGACGATTGGAAGAGGAACGTCAGCGTTTATGTGAATGGGGTGCTGTGGTGATTCAAAAGTATACTCGACGATACTTGAGCCGATGCGTGTTTGTAGTGATGCTGCAAAAAGCTCGTGAAGAACAACTTCGACTGCAGCGAGAGCAAGAAGAACGTGAACGCCAACAACGCCTCGAAGAAGAGAGAGAGCGGGAACGTCAGCGCAAGCTAGCTGAGGAACGCGAACGTCAGCGGCTTTTGGAGGAAGAGCAAGAAAGAGAGCGTCAGCGTCTGCTGGCTGAAGAGCGTGAACGCCAACGTCGTCTAGCTGAAGAACAAGAACTCGAGCGACAGCGACAGCTTGCCGAAGAGCGCGAGCGTCAGCGTCTTTTGGAAGAAGAACGCCTGCGCCAAATCGAAGAGAAAAAAGAGCGCGAACGAGTTCGACGAGAGCGTGCCGCAACGCTTCTTCAAAGCGTTGTCCGTGGTCGAGTTGCACGACTTCATGTCGCTGTGCTTCGAGTGGAAGCCGCGAACGATGTCAAGGCTCAGGCCGAGTGGGATACTGCAAACCAAGAGAACTTGCGCTTGAAAGAACAGCTCGCAGAGCTGCTTGAAGCAAACGTTGAGCTGGAGGCACTCGTGTCGGAATGGAATTGCGAAAAGGATGTGCTTGAAGCCTCCACGAACCTTCGCGAATTGGAGCTAACCCAACAAATCAATAGCAAGCGAAAAATTCTCGAGGCCACGCGCCGCGAGTACGATGATCTGTACGAACAAACGGAGCACCAGCACTCGATGACTAGTTCGGGTCCGACTGAAGCCGAGTCAGTCGCGAATTCGTCCTCGGCTTCGGATTCGGAGGACGACGACGATGTCGTCGGTGATCCCAAGGACTACGATCGCTCTTCAATGATTTCCACGACTCCGTCATACTTCGACAACGATCGTCCATCTGCTGATGTAGCCCACCTGCTGAAGGGTAAGTCAAGATTCAAGATTTCCAAGCCGAAGCTTGGCAACGTCATGAGCGCCGGCGCGAGCTCACTGGGCCGAGCCAAGAAATGGCTGCCGAGTCGAAATGGCAAATCAACCCCGCGCAACTAAGTGTCTAGAAACCGTGCGAGTGCAACGAGAGAGAAGACGATGAGTGGAAGACCTAACGATGAGCATATCTATCTGTGAAAATATATTTAGCAAGTTTTTGCAAACACTTCCGATTTGACGAAGTGAGTTTTAAAATTTAGCTTCACGTCGATTCAGGATTCGTGGAAAACCAGCGGCGTGTATGCTGAGTCGTACCAATCCTTGGTCGTATGGAGACCACGCCAGCCACGCAACTGGCGTTCATTCACATACTGCGCCATGCATTGTGCAGCCATTCTCTTTTCAGCGTATTTCAGGACCACGCCCAGCACACAGACGCCCAATATTGTTTCATGCAGGTACGCACGATATACCAGACCGCAAATAAATGCGACAACCAAGTTGATAATGGAGCTGACATTCCACAGGGCGAACTACGTCACATGCCAGCATCAGTCCATCGCACACAGAGCAACTTAATACAGTGGTGCCTACCAATTTCCCATAAAAGACGCTTTTCCAAAGTAGGAAGACGACTCCAAGCACAGGAGCACCGATCATGGCGGCAGGAAGGATCCCATTCACAGACCAAAATGCGGTCTACACATAAGAAAAGAACAATATGAGTTATGATAAAATGCCAAAGAGCGACACGTAAGTATGTGAAACGTACGCGCGAGCAGCCATCATCGGATGCGGTTGGATCACTCACTTGAACGCAGTAATATTCCATGAGCACCCAGAACATCACGGCGAAATCCAGTATCAGCAATACGAGCATGCCGAGCGAGAACATCCACAACGGACGCTTAGCCTTAATAGCTCGGGAGTTGCGCAAGCGAAATAGAGGCGATATGGGTTGCAGAAATCTTAATAGCATTGAAGCCAAGCGACTCGAGCAAACCAGTTTGGCCAGATCTTCTCGACGTCGGTTAAAGCCATTGCGAACCTTGGTATTAGTTGGAGATGGCGGAGCCAGCAGCGGGACTCTATCAGAGCTTGCGGACCGATTTCTCAGACCTCGGGGCGACATTGATGATGACTGTGAAAAAAGTGCTTCCATGCGGATCTGAGAAAAGCGGAACTCCGCTGGACGCGGGTCACTCTCTGATTTACTCGCAGCTCGATCTCTAACAGTCGGAGAATTATCATGATCATTAGCTAGTGACTCCGATTTCGAAAATTCACGATCGCTCTTCCAAGCCGCAGAGCGGGGAGAACCTCTTCCTGGACCTGTCTTGGTGACCTGAAACGCGAGCTTGAATGGATCTGTAGTGTATTGCCCTAGTGATTGCGGGATATCTTCCGAATTCTCAGTCCACGCGGAGAAGCATGCTTCGTTTGTTTCAGCTCCAGCATCAATAGCAAATATACCAAACGCGAGCGCAATTCCATCGCGTTCAGCATGGCGCTTATTAAACCGTGCGATTAACTCCATAACGTCCTGGATAATCACTATCGCGTCAGCGATGCGCGTCGGAGAAGATGGTTGTGGCAGTATCCGCAACAACTGATTCACTTCAGCTACGAACTCGATCCAAAAACCATGATTTAGCAGCTGAAAGCGCGACGGCACAGAGCGAACGAACGTATCGTTTGTATCCAAATGATATGGCCGAAAAAAGGAGCCGCTACCAGCTACAACGAGAGTCGATATCTGATTACCACTCATGCCGTCAACGCTTCCATCTCCTAAGGAAGACAGCGATCCAAGAGCCCCGCTCCCAGGAGACACTAGTACATCCAGATACGCGAGCGAGAAGTCCGGACTAAAGCCGATTTTAATTTGTGCGCCATGCACTCGCACGTTGATGTCACGGAAAAAGCCACCGCGGTATTGGGTAACGAAGTTTGCCAGGTTCACAACGCGCTTCAGCTGCCTCGTGCGCATAAACAACGTGCTTAAAGGAGGGAGCAAGCACAACAGAGCTCGCTGTAGCACGGCTTCCCATCCACGAGGATTCCAACGCAGAATCTCATTGCATTGGTCAGCAAACTGTGCGAAAGCGCCTTCGTAGACAATGTCACGCAATGTCAGCGGGAGAAAGGTTTTCTGCAGGGTCCACGAACTTTCGAGATGGTTGTCCCCCGTGATGTACAAGCGCGCAACGTGCGCTTCCAAATCTTGGTCAGTCAGTCGCGGTGTGAGATCGCGAGTGAGTTTGGCGAGTGAAAGCTGATCTCGCAGTGTTTGTGCCTTGTACTCAGTGTATCGGTGCTTCTTGTGTTGTGACGAGCGGTAGGAAATAAGCCCCCACGTGCCAAATATTGCACCAGTGAGGGTGAACACTAGAAGAACAAACCCGAGCGGTCCTCCAATGGGCTTTACAAGACGTTCAAACGGTGTGAGGCAGTCCAGCCCGTTGCGACCCTTCTCGCAGGCATACGAACAGTTTCCTCGCATGTTGAAGATCGAGTGCACCGGCTTGTCGTGACAGGCTAAGCAGTCGACAGCACCTACGGCTCGCGTGGTCTCTCCGATCCCACAAAGCGAGCAGTTGCTACTGCCTGCAGACGTGGCAATTGAGCCGATGGGACAGAGCGCACACTCACTGCTGCCGGTGGAACCTGCGAACTTTCCTGGAGGACACGCCTTGCAATGCTTCGACCCAGACACGTCTGTGAATGTGCCCACCAGACAAGGTAAACAAGAGCGCTGGCCAAACTCGGACGTGAACGACCCTGGCGAGCACGCGTCGCATTTGGGAGAGCCGATGTGGTTGGAGCAACTTCCAGGCTCGCAAGGACTACACTTGGAGAAATTCCCGGGGCTGTAGTCGCCTTCAGGACACTGGAGACAGAACACGCCTCCACGTCCAGGACTGCAATTGGCTCCAACACTAACGCCAGGCTGGCCATTCTCGCCGCCGCCGTTGCTCACGCCACCGTCGATTGAAAGCAAACCGCCGTCCTTGATAAACTGCTCACCGTTGTTGGCACTGCCATTCACTTCGTGATATACGATACGGATTACGCCACCGCTGCCGCCGCCGCCCGTTGTGCTTGCTTGTACTAGGCTCGAAAGCGAGTCCAGTTCTTTCCACACGGTCGATCGGTTCGACTCGAGCGACTCAGCTGACATAGAACTTGTTTGCACTGCGCCACCGCTGAGGTCGATAAGGCCTCCACCGCGAAGCTCCGATATATGCAAGGTCATCGATCCTCCAGAGCCACCACCACCACGCTTAGACCCATCGCCTCCACGCGCACCAAGCGCACCGGTCGACTTGAGCTCCAGTGACTTGGAATGGACGTAGAGAACGCCACCGCCGTTTCCACCCACGACTGCGTCTGAGCTATCGCCGCTAGTTGCTGCGCTTCCCGGCCAAATCGGCCAGGCATGGTGCTCGTAGAGAGCTTCAACGTCGGACTTGCTGTCGTATGCGGTACCTGCACCCTTGTTGTCCGGTTGGACATTGCCGCCACGACCACCATGACCGGCACCACCACTGGCGTCACCAGACATTTCGCTCTTGCCTGGACCCAAACCGGTTTTGACGTTACAGCCCAACGCATTGCTGGATACGCTGCCTTCGATCACGAGACCGTCGTCGCTACAGAGCAGAACAGCACCAGCCGTGACGTTGCCAATCGTGGCGATTTCGGACGCGAAGACACTGACCAAGTACGGTGAATGGGTTTCCCTCAAGCGCGGAAACGAAGGATTTAGCGTAGCACAGGTAGTCGTTTGCGCTTGGTGATCGATGGCTTCGCACTTAGTGATGGAGCCGGCATTGACGTGAACAAGCGTAATGTTCTTGGCGACGATGGAAAGTTTCAAATAAGGCGCATCAAAAGGCAGATCCACGAGTGCAGATTCACCAGCTTTGACGCTCACAGCGACACTTCCGAAGGGAGACGAAGTCTGTGGTGTCAGCGTGATATTCTGACCAGCTGAGAGCTCGATCGTCGATTCCTTTTCATCTGCTCTGGCCAAAAAGTCGAGCAACCGGTAGCGGCTGCGAAATCGGCTGTCATCTTTTGGCTCTAGAAAGCCATTAACTGCGATATTTGAACCAGCTTGAGCCGAAATGTGAGTGTCAAATTTCACGACCGAGTATTTGTCCATCGTAAACGAGCCACTCGCATGAGCGTCTAGCTTTCGCACCAGAAGCAACGCATTCGCAAGAGATACATCCACCGAATCAAGGACGAAATCGATTGCATCGCGTTCATCTTGAGATGCAGGCCCGATAAATCCCTGAATCAGTCCACGGAGTGATTAGATATTCGAATCACCCACCATTTCTTATCAAAAGTGCTAGTGAACCTGTAAGGATAAGGCACTCGCTGTGAGATGGATCGAGCGTTCTCGATCTAGACCAATGAGTTCAGCTCCAGAGTCGATCTAAGAAGAAAAGTTTTCACATTAGAAGCAGGCCAACATCAAATAACGACCTATATGAAGTGCGTACCACGATAGAGCTGTTCACTCCCGATATGCTCGGCTGCGAATATGCGGAGAAAGAGCCATTAGTAAATCAATAGATCGCGCTTTTAAAGCGAAGAGAACGTACCTCTAGGCGAATGTAGCTCGTACAGACGGTCGCACCCCCGCTGACAAAGACATGAGCAACTGACGGCGGAATAAAAGGTTGTTCTCTTGCAGTGATCTCGTAAATAGGAGTACATCCATAGATCTGGATGCGCTTGACTGGCCCCGAGTGGTCCAAACGATCGCCTTTCACGAGCAATTGACCAACATTCTTGGTGTCTCTGTCATTCTCATCCGTGGCGCCTAGCTTCAATTTCAGGATAGTGCCATCTCCACCAAGCTGGCACCACTGGATGGCAGCGTTGTCCGTAGGCGCAAAGCCACCACCGAATGCAGTGACATTTGCTGGCACAATTTCATCGGCCTTGACGGCACTCAGAACGATGCGGCCACCACCTCCTCCGCCGCCCCCACCGTGACTCTTATCGCTTTGAAATATGGATGGAGATCCGCCGTTAGCTTCCACGAGAGCGGATCCGTGGAGTCGAGCTCCTGCTGCCAGCAGAATCGTTCCTCCTACATACAGCTAGAGAATTAAAAGGATGACGAGGGACAAACAGAGTGCGACGGCCTACCAGAGCCTCCGTCGTCGGCATCAAAGCAATCGACGCATGCATCGCCGCCATTGGCCAGCACTGTTCCATTGATGTCGATCGACTCCACTGCTGTCAATTGGATCCGGCCGCCGCCGCGCGAGGTATCGCTGCCTCCTCCGCTGCCGTAGCCACGAAAGTTCGACAGATCACCTGCGACGTCACCTATCGCGCGAAAGAACGAGTTGGGCGCCACTTTGTCGCACTTGCCGTTGACGGCCGAGACGCTGGCGCCGCCCATGCCGCCGTAGCTGCCGCCTGTATCCAGCCACGAGTTGTATCCAGGGCCGAACTTGAGTCCTCTGCCCGAGACGTCAATGGACGAGTGTGCATCCAGCTCAATTCTGTGCGCTTGCATCTCCACAGCGCTGGATTGGATCTTGGAGCCGCTCAAGATGATGCTAGCATTGTTCTTGGGCTCGAGCGCAAAGCTGAGCTCTGTGTGGAAGCCATCGACCGGCGCCAACTTGGAGCCGTCGATTGTGACGCTTCGTAGCTCCAGCGAGCGAATGCTGCTCAGTGTGTCCACGTGGAACTTGCAGCCTACATAGAACTCGTTGAAGGAGCCAATTGGTCTCGGCATGACAGAGCACTGGGCACAGCACAGGCATGAGATGGCGACACCATGCAACTGAAGAGCGCGGGCCTACCTGGAAGATGGCCTTGATGTCGGTCTTGTCGTCAATGATGAAGCGATCGTCATCAGCCAGCGCCAGCGGCAGCAGCAGCAGCCCAAGCGCCAGCAGCCACGGCCATGTCCATCGCAGCTTCATCTTGATAACCGAAATCTGGGTTGGGATGAGAATCCTTGGTGTGCCAGATGCGAAATGTGGGACACTTAGTGAGTCGACCCAGATTCAGAGCTACGCGAGAGATTGAAAATGGCCGTGGGGCTCATGACGTCAACGGAGCAGATCAGTGCGCGGCGATTTGTGCAGGCCTGGCGCCGCTTCAAGGACTCGGAGAAGCTTAGAACGGAGGAATCGAAAGATGAGGAGCATATACTGCTTCAGCAGGTGCGAGAGGAGCTCTGAGTTGTCAGTAATGAGAAGAACGCAGAGCTCATAACTGCATGTGACTTGATTTGACTTTAGTATCTACACATGGCGAATGATTTCCGTCGGAAGCAGGTATGGAAAGACTACATACACGAAATATGCTAGTCCGTGCTAATGCGCTATTAAATAGGCTGCTAGTGGTGCTAGTGACAGCGAATTGGCGTCCATCGTCCAAGAGGTTCAAGCTCTTCTCCCCGACGCACCCGCATCTGTCAGTTCCACAGCGTTCCGATTGCCCACTCCAGCTGAGCTGCGTGAGCGCAGAGCACTCGCTTTGCAGAAGCTGCTGATGAAGCGGAAGGAGTCTGGTGTGTGTGAAGCCACTGAGACGAAGGAAATGGAAGACACAGCAGAGCAATCGATCAGCTCGAGACGACCGTCGGACGCAGTGTCAGCGCATGATGATGAGTTCAAGAGCATGCTGGATCCAGTAAAAGTGCGTGCAAAGAAGCCCACAGCTCAAGAGATCCGCAAACGACTCGGGTACGTCTGTTGTCGTTTCGTTTCTAATTCTAATTTTCAATCGCTAACGGTTATCTCATGGTCAAACAGCCTTGTAGACCGACATGACCAGGTCCGCAGTGCATCTGAGACAGTGGCACGTGAAGAGCAGGACGCCATTCAGTCGGACATGATGAATCTAGCGAAGCAGCTCAAGGAGCGCACGCAGACCATCAACCAGTCTCTAGCCGAGGATGTGAAGATCCTGGATGCCGTTGGGCAGCGTGCCGAGTCCAACACCACGCTGTTGGACCGTGAGAACGCCGCACTGAAGAAGCAGTTGGCCTCTAGTATCGGGCTCTGGACGTCGCTGTTTCTCGTGTTGGCTGTCGTGGGCGTATTTATCGCCATGTACCTCTACATTAAGATCTTCTCGAGACGTCGCTGGTGAGTGATTCGCCGTGGGACAAGCGACCGATCTGAGTATTCATCTGGCATGCGTGCAATTGCAATATTGCGTCTCATTGGTGGCGTGCGCTGAAGGCTCGTGGATCCAACGGCCGTTGAAGCGTGGCCATGCGCTCTGCGAAGATCCGTTGTGAAAAGTTCAGTGCGCTGTATTTGGTACAGTACGGTGCTGCATACTGCTCTATAGATAGCGGAAGTGATTAGGGGTTAATTATCTAAAATACCCATACATACCTAACCGTGCGACAAGCCCTGGCGCCAGAATCAGACTGGTTCTTAGGGTAGGTAAACTGAAAAATCCTATACTCAGATTTCTTGTAAATTACTAACATACCCACTACCCTGCATTTGCGCAGATTCAACTAAGATTCAAGATGGGTAGATTGTTAAACGTTTACGATTCCGCGAGTGACAAAGACGGTGCACATTTCTGACCCAAAAGAACGAGTGCTGCACATGGATCCAGTTCATCCGATCTGAGCCGCGACGATGTCGCGACTGAGGACGAAGGAAACGAAAGTGGCTGACTTCATTCCGCCACTGGCACTGCATTAGCCCAAGCGTTCACTCTCCAGCTCACCATGCGCGCCGTTCGATTGGGACAGGCGGCAATCGCCCAGCAGCTCTCGCTCAACTCAACAGGTCGGACGCTACATGGCAGCAGCAGCATGGCGCAGCGACGGCCGCGCGTTCTCTCCAACAGCAACAGCACTGCGTACCAGACGCAGGCCCAGCGATCAGCGCAAGACGACGCGCTCCGTGCCAATACAATGCGAGCTCGTCTCGGCGTTGCTGTGCTGAGCGCGGCCGCCATCAGTCTCGGTGTGGATCTGGATGCGCAAGCCCGCGCTGCGATCGAGCCGCAGACCAAGCAGCGATGGCACTTGTTCGACCAGATTGGTGAGGGCTCGTATGGCACTGTGCGCATCGGCATGTGCGAGAACTCGGGCGAGGTCGCGGCCGTGAAGATTGTAGAGTCCGACCAGCGCAACTATCCGGCTCTGGAGCGCGAGATCTCGGCGCTCAAGCTCATCAAGGCGCTTGGCGGCCACCGCAACATCGTGGACCTGCGCGATGTGTACGTGGACGGCCGCAAGGTCTGCCTTGTGACTGAACTCGCACGGGGCGGCGAGTTGTTCGAGTACATCATCGCCAATGGCGTGTTGAGTGAAGAGCGCGCATCCACTCTGGCCAAGGATCTGGGTTCAGCTCTGGGCTTCATGCACCGCTACGGCCTGGTGCACAAGGACATCAAGCCAGAGAATATTTTATTAAGCGCCCGCGAGGACAAGAAGAGCGACCCGAGCCAGCCCAACGTCACCAAGCTGGCGGATTTCGGCAGTGCTGGCCCAGCGACGGCTGCGTCGGCGCCTCAAAAGCTCGACGACATCGGCACGTCGGCGTATTCACCGCCCGAGCTGCTACAATCTGGCATTTGTACCAGCGCCTGCGACATGTGGGCCCTCGGTTGCGTGCTCTACATCGCGCTGAGCGGATCGCATCCGTTCGATCTCGAGGGTACAGCCACGGAGAATGAAGTGGAATACCGCATCGTCAACATGCCTGTGACCTTCGACTTTGCGGCCTGGACCAACATCTCAGCCGATGCCAAGGATCTGATCTCCAAGCTGCTGGAGAAGGACCCGACCCGGCGCCCGACGGCTGATCAAGTGCTCGTGCACCCATGGATTCAGAGCCCCGCGACCAGCCATGTAGCGCATCTGGCCGCAATGAGCGCTGCTGCTTGCGTTCAGGTCTAACAAGGCATTATGTATCAACAATAGAGAGAGCCACGAAGGCGTAGATATATATTAATCACCATCATAGACTACTACAATAAAATTTCCATGAATATCACTGAAGTTCGATCTGATTGAAAAATGATGTGCGAAGACAAACCAGGGCGTAAAGCAGATTGAGGAACTGCATCAAGCCCAACTATTATGCTTCGAGTGACTATCGCATTATTCAAATGACCACCTTGCACACATTCGCATTGCTGCTTCACAAGGTGGAGATACCAAATGCTATCTTCTTCTCAGGCCAACACCCAAATACACAGACTGTATATCTACGTATCAATTTATCCATCAATATTCCTGTGCTTCTTCCTACGAGCCGTCGAATCGCACAATAGATCTCCAAATCTCATGGTCAGACTCCCCCTTTTCCTTTGTGGCTCTGGCCACCACTCGTCCTAAAATAGAGCTAGTCAGCACTCTCTATTTTCAAAACACGTTCCAGCTCAATCCAAATCACGGTCAGTCTGCTACGTGTATAAAACCGTTTAAATCACCCCTTGCCGCGTCGGACGGTGGCTGGCCAGTCGTTGGTCGAGAAGCTCCCAACGGGGCGAACGCTAGCGCCATGCTGGGGCATTTTGACATTTCCTCCCAGTTCGTCTTAATTTGCAAGCATGGGTCGCGTGATTCGTGGACAACGTAAGGGTGCCGGCGGCATTTTCAAGTCGCACACCAGCAAGCGAAAGGGCGCAGCCGCCTTCCGCGCCATCGACTACGTCGAACGTCATGGTTACATCAAGGGTGTTGTCAAGGAGATCATCCACGACTCTGGCCGTGGTGCTCCTCTCGCCCGCGTGACCTACCGTGACCCGTACCGCTACAAGCTCAACCACGAGCTTCTGATCGCGGCTGAAGGCATGTACACCGGTATGTTCATCTACTCGGGTGCCAAGGCTGCCCTCACGGTCGGCAACATCCTGCCGCTCTCGGGCCTGCCGGAAGGTACCATCGTGTGCAACGTCGAGGCTCGCATCGGTGACCGCGGCTCGTTCGCCCGTGCTTCGGGTGACTACGCCGTCATCGTCTCGCACGACGAAGACAAGGGCAAGACCAAGCTCCGTCTGCCCTCGGGCTCCAAGAAGACCGTCCCCTCGGCGTAAGTTGCTGCTTCATGCATTCCAGTCGACGCCACATCAAGCTGGGCCTCGCTTCCTCTGTCTTCCTAGCGGCTGTTACAAGCCAAGAGGAGATTTCGGGATGGACACTTTGAGGAGTGAGCGCTTCCAGGACACAGTGCAGGCCGCCTTTGACTCTCCTCAAGGCGGATCCTAAGCACGTCATTGCTACCTTTATTGGTCTGCTATGGTTCGTGTCGCAATCATTTTTTCCCGCCCTGGTGCGGTGAGTAAGTATCTTTCCCGCCATTGCGGTGTGTAAGTACTGGTCACTCATCATCCCACTCGCAGTTCTTCATCTGCTTGGTCTGGGAGGAAAAAAAGAATTGCCTCAGTGGCTCTGTGTGTCGATTGTATTGTCTCTGCAGCTCCAGTGCTCACGATGCTGACTCTACTGATTGATCCTCTCAGGTGCCGTGCCATGATCGGTGTCGTCGCTGGCGGTGGCCGTACCGACAAGCCCATGCTCAAGGCTGGCCGCGCCTACCACAAGTACCGCGTTAAGCGTAACGAGTGGCCCAAGGTGCGTGGTGTTGCCATGAACCCCGTGGAGCACCCCCACGGTGGTGGTAACCACCAGCACATTGGTCACCCGTCGACTGTCCGCCGTGACGCCCCGGCTGGTAAGAAGGTCGGTCTCATTGCCGCCCGCCGTACCGGTCGTCTTCGTGGTATCAAGAAGGTCGAGAAGGACAACTAAGTTGTCTTCTCCTTTTGATCAGCTAAACCACTTAATGAAGGGAAATGTCAAACCATTCGCACCAATCTCTTTGCTGAAGGATTGATCGTTTATGACGAGAAACAGCTTTGGTGTCAGATCTCTTTTCACATCGTGCGTGTTGAGTACTTCCTTGAATGATGAAAGCAGTTTGCTGTCTTCGCAAACCTTGAGGAGTTAAAAGACGAATCCAACTGAGCAAACGGATCACATGCGTATTTCTTTTCTACAGTACATGTGACAAACCATTGAGTGCGTGTGAGAGTTTTGCTTTTGGATATCAACATTACTTGGTTAAGTATCTCGAATACGACAACACGGATCTGATTTGACGCAAAGGTTCTGTGCATTTTGAATGAATCAATGTAAGTCAACCAAGAAGCTATATGTCATATAGCTTCTTGTAACGAAGGCAAATTTTATCAAACTAGAGGCAGTGCCGAAGTGGCGACAGTTCTAGTTCGTCAGGACGCTGCCATTGAAACAGTCGATGAGGTACGTCGTGACAATTATTATTGTGGTAGCTTGCGAATTTGACCAATTCACTCTCCAGGTTAACTTAACTGTGATAGTGGGATGTACGGCACTTCGCAACCCTGTGGTTTGTAGCCATGTCGACGTACTGCTGTTAAAGCATTCAATAAGATAGACTATAGTTGAGTCTGTACAAATTTTATCGTTACGCTACTCCCTTTACGGTCGAAGCGAAGCCGTGAACCTTTTAAAAATCCAGACAAGCCTCAGTTGCAGCTGGAAATGGCTTGCCTTCTAATTGAACGTGGCGCTTTGTGGATGACAAAGGACAGCCAAAGCGTAGTAGTAAAATCGATGGGTCGGGTCCACTCGTACGTCTCGTGTCAGTAGGTCGAAGGACACGAGCTTGGCGTCCAAACACTGACCGATATTCCGGTGGAAGTGTGATTTCGAGTTGCGATGATACTCGAGCATATTTTATAAGTCTATGTCCGGTGCAATTCAATCAACTCGGTATTGTAAGAAACTATGTTGTCGGACAAGCCTGCTCGACGACTGCCTTGCTGAAGCAGAAGATAAACACAATATGGGCGCTGACTTCGACGTGGTTATTTAAATCGAATTCAACGCAAACTAACATGGAAATCCTGGTATGGCCGCATTCGTCAAGCGGAATATCTACCGCTGGTTGTCTGCAAGCACTGGCCTATGATCAGAAATCATCCGAATGTTCAACATCCTATTTTCGAATCTGATAAGATCACGTGCATATCCTGATACTTGCGCTATTTTCGGGTCAGCTGGGTGTCTAAGTCCAATATTTCTGCAGATGCTGATCCATAATAGCAACATTCACGAAGCATTTGTGGCACAGTGACACAGTGATACATACATCACTTGATCGACCACACCATTCTCATCTTCTGCACCATTCCGCTCGAGTTCATTGTAAAGCGTGAAAGAAATCACAAGAGAAGATGGCACCTGAGGGCATTTTGTGCGAAAATCTTGTCCTCCAGTACGGTGAAACAATGTGATCGCCTCAGTGAACTTCTCCAGGAACGTTTTCTTGTTGCGAAAAGTTACCAAGCCGTCAACCAACCTGAATTGCACGTAAGACGCAACGACCTCCGCTTCCTTTGTTTGAAGAATAGATAGCATTTCACTATTGCATCTTGTATCTCTTCACTCAGTTCTTGGGTCAACAACTAGAAAAATAAAGATGTGACGTCAATGAAGCAGTAAGACGACTAGTCCAAAATACCGGTTAGCCCTTCACTGCCCCCACGGTGCTCAGATGCATACTGTTCCAGTCAATAAATACCCTAAAATTCAAGTAATCAAACTAATCATTAGGCAGTACCTTTTGGAGCCATTGAGGCTGTATTGAAGGCATTTTCCATTTGTAATCGAGCTGAAATTGAAGTGAAAGATCAACAGGAAATTGACCTGATCCGTCTACAGCATTTTCAAGCTCGTACACTGTAGGCGAAACGACGTTTCCAGTCATTACGTACAAAGATTCGTTGCCAAGACTGGAAGCTGAATCTTAGCCAGCCCAGCTGAGGTGTAGGAACTGTTGACTCGCAGGATTGCTACTATGATCTTCGGTTGAGTCTTGTTTTGGTTTGCTGAAAGAGTGAAAGTAAGTGAATCGTCCAAATAGCGTGCCCTGTGGAAAAACCATAGCTTTCTAGACCAGAATTAGTCTTGGGATATGTGGATGCATAAAGTGGTCCAATCACCACTTGTCGAAGAGATAGTGAATGGCTTGGTTCCATTTCGTCACAAGGAGTTAGATTGGGAGGATCCATTCTTGGATTACCGATTCAAAACTACGAAAGCCATGTCCAGCAATTAGAACTACCTCTTTCGTTGTGTCCGTTGACCTTCCTAGATGATTCGGTTTTTGCGTTTCCATTCAAAAAGAAGTGTGACCAGTTTCTCCAAATCTTGCTGATAAAATGTGAATTTTTATCGGTACCTTATATAAATCGTTAACATCGTCCACAGAGTCTTCAATCAGCTTCTTCACTAACGAGGATCAAACGCTCGTGTTTGGTGTGGCAAGAAACGACCGCAGTGAGATCCACGTATGCTCGTGGACACATGAACCGTCAGAACTTCCCACTGGAAGAACACATAACCCAAAAGCGCCGAAAACATGGCGAATTGGATTCATTTCACGTGAGTTCGCTCGTTTCGAAGGAGGTAAAAGCATATTTTGGTACTCTTGATGAATCTTCAAGCAACTGTTGAACTAGCAGCTCTCCACTATTTGCATGATCATCTCCACCTCTAAGACTGTCATTATGTTCGTCAATATTAAGTGCGAACCGTGAGCCAAAGATTCTCTTATGCCAGGAAGTCTCCATGATATTCGGTACATTTGACGGAGTTACTCTTTTACGTCAGCTTGTCCGGCATCTCTATGTTTGGATGACCATTCTGCAATGCGAATAGCTTCTTGAACTATTGGGTTGTCGTCAGGAAAAAAATTGCCTACCTAGCTGTACTGTCATATGAAGGCTTGAAAACGAAGATATGCACGTTGTTTGCTCTGCGATTG